>JAUBOD010000824.1:8371734-8389042 GCA_032353885.1 Nothura maculosa | reverse complement strand
TGCCACCTGCTCTAGGTGTGCCTGCCTGAGCAGGAAGGTTGGACCAGATGATCTCTAGAGGTCCCTTCCAACCTTGAACGTTATGTGAAGCTGTGATTCTCTCATTTAATCTAATTATTGTTTTTTTCTGTGCAGTCTTTCTGAGCAAATGACTGTATTTGAATTGGCTAGTGGCATTTCAGTCTTGCTTTTTCCCTAAAATGAAAATTGTGGTGAAAATATCTACCTTTTTTGTATGAAAAAAATTCAACCATTAACTAAATAATAATAAACATTTATTTTTTGAGATGCCTTAAGCTACTGGAAAAATTCTTTATTATGTAGCAAAATTTCTCACCTGTTTCTTAAAGGAAAATATTTTTACAAATATCTTCAAATGTAATGCAATTTCCCATGTTCAGAAGCTGTTTTCAGTTTAAATTTAATCATATTTTCTCTCTGTCGTTGAGGCTTTTTAGAGTTACCTTAGAGATCTGAATCTTTTCTGGATACTTAAGTTTGACATATCATGCTTTGTTTATCTCTTTTTTTTCTTTTTTTTTTTTTGCCTGGAAACTTGATTCTGATCTCAGATCTGTAGAGGCAGAGCACCAAATTTGGAAGAAACTCTTGTATCAGAGAGGTAAATAGCAATCCCTGACCAAGCAGTTACTCTGTGCTCCTTGTCTTACAAAATGTGTCAGGTTAGAAAGATATGCTTGTTTAGGTTATGCCTAAACCTCATACTTTAAATGGAGACCTTGTGGAGTCTCCTTCTTGGAGATACTCAGCATGTGAGTGGAAGTGGTCCTCAACAGCCAACTGAAAGTAAGCAGGGGATTCAATCTTCAGAAGTGCCTTCCATCCACAGCTGTTTGGGGATTCTGTGACATTGTGGTTTTTTTCAAGAATGCAATTATGGCAGGAAGTGTCTGTGGGATTTAAATCTTTTGTTTTGGTACTTTCTATTTATATCTTTGTAAACCTAGCATAAAAGAACACTTTAATTATTGGAATAAGTATGGCTTTTGAACTTTCAAATTCCCTCCACCACGAAGAGACTCTATCGCTTCTGATTTTACTTTATACTTTTTATACACATATATGTGTGTATATATGTGTATATATATAGATATACACATACATATCTGCATCTGTGAAATTATATATAAATTTTAACATTAGGGAAAGTCATTTTGTCCTGGTGAGGCTCATAGAGAACTTTATTTTCATGAATCAATAAACTAATCACAGAATTTGTTCTTTACCCTCACTACACAGAAAATATTATATAATCACCTTCATGTTCATTCTTTGAGGATAACCTAAGCATTTGACTTTATTCACATCCTTTCTTTTTGTAAATGATTGCTTTTTTAAAACTTCATATTCCCTGCAGCAGTCCAGTATAGCTGTAGTACTAGAAGGAATATTGCCATACAGATTTGAATGGGGAGGCAGCAATTTGCACAGCTGGATTATTTTCTGGAGCAAAGCAAAATGCGATATAGGAACCATCATGTTTCTTTGTTTCATATATGTTGGCAAAACTCTGTGATCACTTGCACACATCTGCACACCTTCATGGCAAGATTTGATGTCCAAAGTTTACTACTATTAAACTGGCCTGGAGAATCTGTTGATTTGTTTGACAAGTGAACCATAAGCCAGCAGTGTGTCCTCATAGCTGCATCAGGAGTGTTGCCAGCAGGTCCAGGGAGGGGATGCTGCCCCTCTATTCAGCTCTGGAGAGGCTGTACCTGGAGTATTGGGTGCGGTTGTGAGCTTCCCACTACCACAGGGATGTGGAAATTCCAGAGAGGGTCCAGCAGAGAGTGACAAAGATGTAAGGGCCTGGAGCATCTATCTTATAAAGGAAGACTAAGTAGATTGGGCCTGTTTAGCCTGGAGGAGGGAAGACTGAGAGGAGAGCTGATCAATATGTAGAAGTATCTTACGGCAGAATGTAGGGAGGAGGGGGCCAAACTCTTCTCAGTGGTGGCTAGTGATGGGACAAGGGCTTATGGGTACAAGTTGAAGCACAGGACATTGTATCTCCATGTGAGGAAGAACTTCTTGACCTTGAGGGTGACAGAGCCTTTTCTAGAGATCTTCCAGACCTGCCTGGCTGCCACCCTGTGCCCCGTGCTATGCTTATCCCTGCTGGAGCAGTGGGCTTGGACTAGATGATCTCTGGAAGTCCCTTCCAACCTTAATCATTCTGTGGTTTTGTGACGTTCCTTTCATCTGTTTGGGGAGAATAGGACAGGAAAATTCTGGTGTCAATAGATTTATGTTTGTATTGGTTTTAGGTGAACCTCCAAAATATATTTGCTACTTTTCGTATGAAAGGTGCCTGTTTAGACACATGCATAACTACAAAATATTTATTTGAAAGCAGTCTCTTTGAGTGCATGGGTATGCAATGTATTTGTAGATTTCCCAAATAAAAATGGGAGAGGTATTTTTGACTTATCCACTGTAACATGCTAAAGATTGCTTTTAGAAGGTTATTTATAATGATATGTTTCTATAGAACAACAATGTGAAATTAAAGTTTTCTGACACAAAATGCTTTTCAATACTTAGTAAACAAAACATACTTTAGTTTTGAACTACAATAAAAGAGTATACTGTGATTATCATAAAATGCAGATTCACAGATTAATTTTTCTGGTAAACTCTTTAAATGCAGAATGCTGATTTAGTGCTCATAAAGCAGGGGGTAATGTGTAGCTATTGGTAAAATTTTATATAGTTTAGGTACACTGTATAAAAAACAGGTAGTGATTAAAATGTGTAAATTTTAAAAAATCTGTAAATGTTTCTGTAGATTGCAATTTCTTATTGGACAGTTTATGTGGGTTCTGAAAAAATAGTTTTATTAAAAATACATAAATGAATATTCTTTAGTTGTTATACAGCAATTCTGCACTCAATAATTACTAATATGTCTTTTTTCAAGTTTTCAAATTACAGTGTGCAAATAAATTTTAATTGCTAATTATTTATACAAAAGCTTTCTTTTTTTATCTAACAAGTATTAATTTCATTATAACAGAATGTTTATCTAGTAGAAAATTATTAACATAGAAAGTATTTCAGACATGAGCAGGGCAATAATGACTGTTACTATTTACATTCCAGTGCCAGAATTTCCTGAGCACTTTAGAAATGCAGAGGACAGCACAACCTGCACCTTAAAAAATGCATAAGGCAGTGAGAACAGATGTAACAGAGCGAGAGTCAGACTGATGCAGGGCAAATGCCTTGCTATTTACAGGTTTGCTCCTGTCTGAGTCTAAAATTACCACTTTTGCAGTATTTAAGCCACTCCTGTCTGCCTCAGTTCCTCCCAGCTTAGGAATGACCTGCTTGTGGCTCCAGGACTGACAGCCCTGAGTTCTCCCGCACAGGACATGGCCTCCATGATAGTCCATATCTGCATCTCAGGACCTAGCGGAGCTTCCAGGGCTGCCCGAGTCCCAGCCTGGCTGCACACCTGGATTGTGAGGGGATGCCTTGTTGTGCCCAGGGACAACAAGGTGGGAGCTGCTTGGGATGCTTTGGGCTGCCTTCCTGGCCCCGTTGTCCACCTGGTTCCACATGGGAGATGCCTACACGCTGCTGTCGCCCACATGGTGATTGATCTTCATGTGTTCTGTGTGTAGTCAGTAATCAGGCCATTGCTAGGGGTTTTCCACCATTTCACCTGCCTGCGGTTCCTGCAGTAAAACTGGACTTAAACCTCTGCTTATTGTGTTAGGGAAGGAGAGTGTACCCATACAACCCCTGACCATGTCGGAGGGATTTTCCAAGCCCTCCAGAGGGTGATCTTGTTGGAGACAAAGCACGGACAGAAGTGAGGCTTTTCCTGTGAGGAAGCTTACAAGTGAGGCTTGCATAATGCAGAGATAGTGATGACAGTAGGCTTTTAATTTGCTGTAGTTGGAGGTCTCAGAGGCAAGGCTGCTAAGAGCTTGAGGTGAAGCTGCAACGAGAACAGGGAAAGAAGATGTGACTGGAAAGGCCTTAATGTGATTCTCTGGTCAGCCGGAGTTCACAGTTCTCTGCAAATCAAGGTGAAAAAAGACACTGTCAGGACAAAGCATAGTCTACATCTTCGATGCTACTTTTTTTTTTTTTTTTTCGTATTGTGTCATTTGTATGTGTGAGTTGGGTGAGGAGTAGGGGTCAGAATAATTTTGGGCTATGATTACAACAGTATCGAGAAGCAGAAGTGATTTTGCAGGAGACATTAGGAGTTCATTAGAAGTTCACAGTTAACTTAAGTGAACACTGAAGCTATGTGAGTTAAGCTGATTTATGGAATTGGGTAAATGGAGACAGGTCATCACTGAAGAAGCAGCTTTAATCTGAGCCACCTAGGCAAGACTATTACACAGAGGTATTTGAACAAGGAAAGTTGCAAATAAAATGAGAGAAAGAGCATATAAGGGAGGAGGAATTTAATAAGAAGTCATGATAGCCATAGGTACTGTGAAAGAGCAGACATCCATGTATATGGGTGGTATTTGACTGAGTGTCTGAGCCTACTTCCTCAGTGTTTTCCAGTTTCTCTGCAAATTGTAAATTAAATTACGTCTATTACTTTCAATTTACAACACTGAGAATCAGACCTTCCGTATTGAAACAGAATGGCATGTGTAAAATGTGTAGAGAGATTCAATAAGCAATTTGTTTGACCTTCTTATGTTATTTGTAAAGTGCTAAATATGCAGAGTCCAGAGCACCTTTTGTTGGCATTGACTTTGCAGGAGATACCCATAAACACATTCAGTCTAGAAAGGAGGGAATATGGTTAATGTAAAATTGACCCCAGTCAGCAGGATGTGGACTGTTCTGTTGCCCTTGTAGCAGTACCTAAGTGAAAGTTTTAAATAAATCAATGCAAAAGTAATTGTGCCTTTATGAAACTGGTGGCAAGACAGAAAAAAAATGTTCAAGTCCTCTACTACACGTTAGTTTAAACATAGGTTTTTATTTAAGACTCTGTTCTGTAAAATGAAGTTCTGCCTGTAGCAAGGATATTAACAAAACTAGACTGTCTGTAAAAGTTGGTGCAAGCCAAGTGTTTATGATGTTAGGTGTTAAGTTCAAAGGTGTCATAGAGGAACAGTGACTGGAAGCTGTGGCAGTTTAATTCCTCACAGGAAATGGGTTGATAGTCACAGGCGTGATTTTTCATTTCCGAGGCAAAGACACTGAAAGGCAGAGATGTTTATGCGCTGGATCAGAGCACTATGCACGGGAACACTTAGGCACAGGTTCCCCAAGCCCATGGTCTGACTGTTGCAAACCAGACTCTGCATCAGTATAGGTTAGTGTGGGCTACTAGAGACTGATGTGGAATCCAGAAAAACTTTCATAGTTTGTAGCCCCTTCTTTCTCTGAAAGCACAACCCTGTTGTTGCAAATACACTTGCTTGCCTTTCACACATTCGATTACACTGAATTTTTTCTTTGTCATTAAAGCCAAAAAAAGTGTTATTTTGAAATATCATTTCAGTTTTAAAACTTAAATTTATATGAATGAGTCCAGACAGGGCAAGTAAAACTCTGTAACTTATAATTACAGATTATGTATATAACTTATAACTTCTATTACAAAAATGCTCAGACTGGATCCTATGATGATTTCTTCTGGCCTAAAAATCTATCAGTCTAACAACATACTAGGCTGTCAGTGATGACACCCAAATGTCATGTCAATGTCGTTTTTCTCTCACCTTGAAGAATATTTGCAGCATTTTGTTTGCAGTTTATCAGCAAAACCTTTCAGTGTCAAGGTAGTTCATATTCAGCTTATATTAGGCCTTAGTTTCGTTCTCTTATGCTTCACTGTACCATATGTGCAAACCTAAATATTTTCTTTTCTGTTTATCATTTAAAAATATGCAGTCTAACAGCCTACCAGGTTTCCATATATAAATGTATTTCTGCTTCTGTGTACTCAGAGAAGGCAAATTTTAAACTTATTTTTCTTCAGAGTTTTCATTCTCTCTTCCTTTTCCTCTCTCCTTTTTCTTGTACTCCTCTTTTTCCTTAAAAAATGCATTAAAAATATTTCTTAAAGAAACACAGTGAAAACTCCCAAAGGAATAGTTTTCTTCCGAATTATGATTTGGAAGAAATTTTCTCCAGTCAGTTTTTCAATGTTTCTGAAACTCACCATTTCTCTGGGTAAATTTGAGTTTCTTTGTGCCTATGAAAATTCACTTTCTCTTTGTATAAAAAGTCTTTATTTTTTGGAGTTTTATTATTATTATTTGAATCATAGATATTGCTTTTCACAGAATCATAGCATCACAGAATGGTTGAGGTTGGAAGGGACTTCTAGAGATCATCTAGTTCCAACAGGGACACCTAGAGCATGGGGCACAGAGTGGCATCCAGGCGGGTTTTGAAGACCTCCAGAAAAGGAAACTCCACAATCTCCAAAGGAGACTTTTATTTTCTTAAAGGCTCCCTTTTTCCTCTGCTTATTTTTCCTCTGTGTTTTTTTTTTTCCCAAACTGTACTGATAAGTAAGTCTTACTGTTGCATAGTTCTGTATTTATTTGAATCACTCTGTCTTCTAATGAAGTGTTAGTACTTCCCCTTCCTTTTTTTTTTGGTGGTGGTCTGATAAAAGAGTTAGTATATGTCACTAGACTCATTAACATCATTTTTTTTTCATGTACTGGTGAACCTGATTGTCCCAGAGTAACTGCAGAGTAACTGGCAAAACCTTGTTGATGCTTCTTTTATTTTTTTCTATTATTTTGCATTAAAAGTTTCAGCTTTCTTCTCCTAGTTCTTCCCAGTTACTTTCAAGATTAATCTGTTCCTTATGTTCTTGGGTTTCTTTTTTGTTGGATTGTTTTCATTTGTTTGGTTGTTTGCTTTTTCTTTTTCATAGACGTTACTGCTTTTTCAGCCTAAGACATTGGATTGATGCAACTATACTACCTATTTTGCATTTAAACTTTTTCGATGAACTTTCATATCTTAAGAGTATTTGCCAAATTTATATAGCACAGAATTACAGAATGGTTAAAGTTGAAATGGACCTCTAGAGATCATCTTGTCCAACCTCCTCTGCTCCAACACAAACATCCACAGCAAAGGGTGGCAACCAGGCAGGTTTGGAAGATCTCCAGAGAAGGAGACTCCACAGCCTCCCTGGGCAGCACGGCTCTGTCACCCTCAAGGTCAAGAAGTTCTTCCTCATATACAGATGGAACTTTCTGTGCTTTAGTTTGTCCCCATTACCCCTTGTCCTGTCACTGGGTACCACTGAGAAGAGTTTGACCTCCTCCTCCCTACATTCTGCCCTAAGGTACTTTTACATACTGATCAGCTCTCCTCTCAGTCTTCTTTTCTGTAGGCTGAACAGGCCCAGCTTGCTTAGTCTTTACTTATATGATAGATGCTGCAGTATTAAAATATAAAGTTTCTTCTGCTGACACCTTAACAAACATTTTACATAGTTTGGTTCCACAAAATATCTTTTGCCTACTCTCCAAGTGTGCTTTTGATTTCAAATTCTAAATGTTTCTTCAAATGACATGTATCTTTTATTATGATATTTTCAATCTCTTCCTCTTTCACAATCACATGTTATTTAAGAATCAAAGTAGTATTCTGTGAATAGGAGTAACTGGGAATCCTAAATGTTGAAAATGTGAATATATAGACTCCGAGGATATATTTTCTGGATTACCTGATCAGACTTTCCGGTTGCAAAGACAGTCTTCACAATAGAAAGATCATTGTACTGTGTCTTGGTTGAGTTCATCTCTGCAGAGGTTGTGATTATAACACATCGTGACTGAGATGTGAATGCCCGATTTTATCTTAATTAAGTATGATTTTCCCAAATCTAAACATGTGCTCATGTAAATGATATGTTTAACGAGTGGCAGAAAATTGAGTCACTTAAACTGAATTGCAAAATAAGTGATATCTTAGGAAATCCAGATCGTCTACTCTTGTATTAAAAAAAAAAAAAAAAAAAAAGAAAAAGGTTTTATACAATTTGACCTTCTAAACTGCTATCTGCTCTACATGTACTTAACTTGTTATTGAGGAGAATATATGTAATACTTATGATCACTGAATGTCAGGTGTATTTCTAGTTGCGTAGTTCACAAAGATACACTGCTCAATTCATGTCAGTTCTTGAATAGCAGATTTTGAACAGTGTCAGTTTTGGCCAAGTCATATATTCAAAAATCCTTTATCCATAGATTTTTTTATATATCTATGCAGGATTGTTTTATTACACTAAACATTGCCCTAAACATTGTACATCTGATGAAAATAAGATATGCGTGTTAGATGTCATACTTTTACAACTGGTATGAATATCCTCAGATTCTACATGAAAAAAATAAATCTGATTACCTCATCCCTCCTCCCCTCCACTCAGCTGCAGCATGACCCTGGCCTTAAAATGACCCAGGCTGTGCCTGTGTTCCATCATGGGAAATATAGTCTGGTCAGACCTCTGTCCTTAGAGAGACTGGAAAATTTGGCTGCATAACGAGGTGACTACTGATAAACAGTTTTAAATCAGTTAAAAAAATCAGTTTAACTGATCAGTGGATCAGTTAAAAAAAATTTTGATTTTAGTTGAAATGTAAAAATTGGTTTTGGTTTTACTAACAACAAACTGAAAATTTTCTGACTGATGAAATGGTTGGCATGGGTTTTCAGTTTTATGGAAATTATATTTTTGTGAAAATATTCCTATTTAAACAAGGTCACATATCTGAAAAGATAACTTTTCCAATCACACTTTGTGATTGCCCTTGGATTACCCTTGGATTACACTTGTGTCTTTTTTATTGAAATTAGCACCATTACTTGTCATTAGATTTATTTATTTATTTGCTTTTGCTTTTTTCCCATCATTAGTAGCCTTTATTTTTTGCCATATGAAAGCTCATGAGATCAAAATTGCAGAAAATAAGGTCAGTTAGTATTGATCTATGAAATTACTTTTGTGCTGTTCAAAGAATCAAACCCAGATGAATATCATAATCATAATATCTAAGAACGTTTTTCTCATATCACAAACCAAAAATCAATTTTAGAAGATAATAATATGTATCTATAAGAACATAAATGCAACCACATTTGTAACTGTTATTGTGCATGAAATCTTGGCTGTTGTATCACCTTTTACCTTGTTCCTATTATGTCTCTAAAAAAATGTACATACTGTAGTAATTATATTTTAAAGAAGATAGTCTCATTAAAGAACAGATCTGTGGTCTTTGTCTATGCTACAGAATATATACAATGATACAGTAAGAAAAATTGGCAGCATTTTGGATAATCAAAGGCCCTCTGTATCAGAGACTGCTTAAGGCATCTCTCACTAGCTACTTGATTTCCTGATATCTCAGCATTTTGCTAAAGTTTGGAATTACATCAAAAGTACACTTATGTGTTATGTACAAATTGTTCACTATCACCTTGCTGCAGGGCTATTGCAAAATGACTTGTACTTTTCTACTTTGTTAGCAAAGGACTTTTTATATTGAAAGGCAATGATAACCTTGCTTCACCCAAACAGATGAGTATAATCTAAACACAGTGCTACGTATTAAATACCCAGTTTCAGACAGAACTTAAAGCATCATGAGAAGTCTGAATTGCTGATGTGTTCTTCTGAAACACTGAGTCATGGCAACTTTCTGTTTATAAAGAAAAGCATTCCTGTCCATCACAAATCCCATGGCGAAGTGCTCTACGCTAATGGAGGCTCATTCTCCATGGAAACGCTCATTGCCGAGTTAAAATATAATCCACCACTCGTTAGTTCTTCTAGTGGTAAAACAAAACTCTTTAATGGGACATTTCAGCTCTGTGATATTCCTTAAATGTCTGGTTGAAACAGTGTATTTTGAAGACCTCTACTTATTTCTTCTAAAAACTTCCTTTTACTTATAGAAGTAATCCTTTAAGAAGTATGCTTTAGACTTACGTAAGTCTACAGCCTCCTAAATTTGCAATAACCAATTTTCAGAAGTATTCTATGACAGCACCATTTTACCATTTAATTTAATGAATCTTAAAATGATCATAAAGTTTTCAAGGCTAATGTCAGTAAAAACCTGTGAAGATGTCATTATAGTATCAAAATGTGCAATGAACGGATAACACAGCAGGTCCCTGGAGAGAGCTTTATGACTCTGAGAAGAAATAAAACGCTATCAATGCAATCTCTTTTACTAGTGGTTTAAAATCAAAAAGAAAATTAAGCAAAAACCATTTGTTGAGATAATGGGAAAATGTAACTATAAATAGAAGACAGTATGACCATATGAGATACAGCTGCTATAGTGAGTCCCTTTGCCCTATTCTGACATATGTAGACCTAGGCTCTAGGCTACATTCAATATCAAATAATCAGGTTTGTTGTTTAACATACCCATGGGTATTCTTTGTTGCATTTGCTGATGCTGAAGGATGGCTTCAGGCTAGATTCTGCCCTTGAGGGTGCACAAACAGTTCCCACTGATTTTGAGGCAAGGTGACTCCATACAGAAGTAGAATATCATGTCTCAATCTTTATGGTTATACAGTTATTTAATTGATAGGAGTTGTGTTGCTATGAAAATGCACAGGTCACCTAATCAATAATAAATATTCTATCAGTAGTTCAGTTCTTAGTAAATGATTTGGAATAAAACATATTAATTTTGTTAATAACACTATGTCGTAAGTTCAGCCATGCATAGGCAGGTAGAGCTTCATATTGTTTTAGCAACTGCTTTATTTTTTGTCCAGATTTGGCACTATGTAAAACCATAGCTGTCATACACAAAGGAGATGTATTTTTAGGCCCATACTTTCAAAACTGTATGCATATTTGTATTCATTGATATTATCACTGATCACCTAGTGTTTGCACTAGGAATCAGACTATGAGACTTTTCCTCATGAGGACAGTCAAACAGTGGAACTGGCACCAAGTGACCAGAGAGATCATGCAGTATATCCTTGGAAGTTTTCAAGCCCTGAATGCGTCAAGCCCTTATCATCTGAGTCTGATGACAAGTACTCCTGTGGTGAGCAGGAGACTGGACCAAAGACCTGCTCAGATCTTTTCCAGTCTGTGATCTTATAATCCTATTCCTACATTCCTCACCTCGAGCCAGGTCACTTGAAATTTCTCTCTGTGTTTCTGAATTCTAATTGGAATTACATTCAGATGTGAAATGGGATACTTTCTGGAAATCCTGTGGGATTGTACCGAGTTTGTTATCACTCAAGTAGGAGCATCGTGACAAAGGAGCATGATGCTTTAGAAGATTCCTTTAAACCTGTATTAAAATTCTACTCTTCTTAAAGGCCACCAACTGATGGACCATCTCTTTCATCTTGTCTAGATGAAATAAACAAAGCAAATTAAGCAACTAGTTTGTTTAAAATGTCTCTTGATAATATTATACATAAAAGAACTTTTCAGTGAAGAGTATCATGTGAAAGAAATGATTCTAAAAAATCAAGAACGTATGAGAAGTGGATTAATAAGCCTGGAATTTGGTGTAGCACCTCCGTGGAATGAGACAAGCAGCAAACCAACTACAGCCTTACTTTACTTACTTTACAGTTAAATAAAATACCTACCTAGCTTATATTTGAGCCCTGTTCAGGAATACTTGGAGCCCATCTGTGTCTTTTTCTTCTATGAGACCTTTAGAATTTAAGCATTGTCACAAAAACAAACCAAGAGAATGTAGAGAAATTCACATTTTTGAAGGGCAAGCTTTCTGTGCTTGTGTACATTAATTCCCATTTGCTGCAACTCTTCCATTTCAAATTGAGTTATGAAAAATATTTGTTGCTGTATTTATATCTATATTCCTTTGTGTACCCATAAACAAAACAAAGCCATCAAGCTAAGGGTCATCAGTTTGTTTCGCATAGCTGCACCAAGAAGAAAAATACAGTATTCAATACATTATTCCAGATTGCTTGCATTTAGATATATGATTTCAATATTTAATTCAAACCTTTGGTTACTTTAAAAGGCCTTTATACAATATATTCATTGTATTCTAAATTTGAAGAATAGAATTGGTTTTGGCCAATAATTAAATATTTGTATAAGAAAAGCATTGTGGTTCCTAGTTACCAATGAGTTTTATTCATGTTATAAATTATAAGATTCCAAAACATTTTCAAGACAAATATGATATGACTCAACTGAAAGTACCAGATATTGATAAATTTAATGACAGAAGTATTTTGAATACATATACTGGTGTGTATATATGTATTAAATATATGCATACATGCATATATATTGAAAGTCATTGCATTGCAAGATTTATTCTGGAAAACATCCCTAAAAGCCATTGCTACTAATGTAGTTTTTCCAGAAAGCCAAGGCTTAGAGCAAGCAAGAGACAGTTCCAGATTGTATGAAGCAAACTGCTTTATAATAATGGTTTTGAGTGTTTCTCACAAGGATCATCAAAACTCTGTATTCTGGGGAAAACTGTTTAATGTTGTTTTCATCTAGTTTTATATCTAAAAAGATTAAATAGACTGTTTTCTTAAAAGCTAGACCTACAGCTGTCTGCCTTCCACAAATATGCCTCTGAATAGAGCCAATTCATTATCCTAAGACAGTCAGTTTGATCCCGCAGAGAGCTGCAGAGCAAAGCAGCACATACAGCAGCAGGGCTGCATGTCCGTACTTTGCTTGACCAATTTGGTTTAGGTGCACATTACCACAATCACAATTCATCCACCAACTTTAGCCTTTTAACATTGTTTCTTGGGTTGTTTTTCTCTACAACAATACATTCTTGAGGGATTATGAATGGATATATGCAAATTAAGATAATGAAGTATTTTAAAGATGCACAAATGTTAATAGGATTTGAAATAAAAAGCAGCTTGAGGCCACTGCTATAACAAACAGGCCATTTAAAAATTATTAACATCAGGCCCAGCAGACCAGTAGTAAAATACAGCTGCTGTTTTAGTACAAAATCTGAGCTAAAAGCCCCTACACTTTTGAGTTTTACTCCGGTGGTCACAGCTGTGAGCCATGCTGAACTAATTCTGCTTATTGCTGTGAATGCCAGCATAAAAACTACTAGCCTTACATAATGCCCGGGGCGATATTTACAATATTTTGTTATTTGTAAAGCAGTCTTTACAGCAAATTAATTTAGGCACATCTGAGTGGATCGGCAATGACATGTTCTTGCATTATTTACATCAAGCTGTTAAATGTTTTATTAATTCACAGTGTCTCTTTTTTACAGCCCAAGATGAGATTGAAAGGAAAATAAACAGAATATAGCACTCAGTTTATTGATTGAGATGTTCAGTGAAGAGAAGGCTCTGTTATGATACTTCCAATAATGCAAAAATGAAAAAGAAAAAAAAAAAGAATTCTGTTTGATAGGGCTGCTATTTGAGTATCAAAAGAAGTGTGCACACGGTGACAACTATTTTAAACCTTGCATGATAACGACAGTAAATAAAAATCTTTTGCAATGGTAGACTGTATTTGGCAGGCTACCTCCTTTTCTCACAGGCCCCACAGTTTATCTGTGTTTGATTTGTGAGCAAAGATAATTCTATGCTAGTCAAATAATCCCAAACCCCTTCTAATCTTCCTTCTTCTTATCACCACTAGCCTGTAGAAGTCCTAATTACACTCTATTTCAAAGTGCTATGCAGAATAAGGCCCCACTCCTGCAAAAGATACGAGAGTACAAAATGACAAAGGTGTTTCTTATGTTTGAAATTAGCTAGGAGGTTGTGGAATGTTTTTTTAAGACTGGGATCTAAGAAATTGGCACAGAGAAACAAATTCAGCTGAAAACTCAGAAGAGAGAACTTGGAAACATTGTTTTCTTCCTTCCTTCTTCCCTCCTTCTTGTTCCTTCCATTTTCAAATGTAAACGCCATGATCTTAAACCTCAGAAGATAAATTTCTAGAAAACTTAAAAAAAAACACGTAGAGAAAATATAAATAAAAGATAAGCACACTACATTAGGCCAACACTGCTCTCTCATCCCAAATAATACTGAGTATCAATTGCCATCTTTTTGTTATGTTTTACAAATTATTGTTCTCACTTACAAATTCCTAGTCTGGTGCTATCATAGGAAACCACATACATGATTGTTGTTCTAAGAGGAAGCAGGGACCCCAAACAGTGTATCGCAGTGTACAGCAGGGCAAATCTTTTCCAAGAAGCTGTTTAAATTCTTCAGAAGAGCTATGTTTATGATTTTAGAAAGTAGATTATACTTTCTAAACCACTTTCTAATGGTTTGGAAAATAATCTGGAGAACTGGAAATGCAAGAAAGATTCAGACATTATTACAGTCAACTATGTAAAATGCAATTTAGTGACAAAATAGTGAAATTAAATTGTTTTTAATGCAATTTAATTCTTAAAGGAGAATATACTAAACAAGTTCTGCCTATTGAATGGTTTCATATTTGATGCATGACTACTTGAGTGAATGGACGACACATCATGCCAAGCAATCATATCCTTTGTCTTAATTATACAAACTTTTTTTTTATTGTAGTAGCCATTGTTGTCTCTAGTTGTAGATAAAGATATAATCTATCTTGCTAAATGTTGTACAACTGCAGAGTTTTAAAAGAGATGGTTCATTCATCACAGAACTTGCGATGTAATTATTTTGCATGAAGAAATGTTTTGTGGGTGGTAAAAATGCTTTATGAGGCAGCATAAACATTTGCCTCTCATCAACTCTTAGACTCTCAGACAACAGCATATTCATTTCTCCAACTATCTTCTGCCCCAGAGCTGAAATGAAATAAACTCTCCTTCTTAAATTAAATATTGAAAAGTATATAAGTAAAACAAATGTTAGCCACAGTTTCAGAGTCGTCTCTTTATTGGTTATTGTCTACTTCTTTTAAAGGTATGTGAGCTAACATCTGTTTAGTTTTACAGTGGAGATTTATATGTACTTAAAATAAAAAATGCTAGCTGTAAAGTCTACGTTAAAATAAAAGATTTTGTGAACCATGAACATAAAAAACCTGCATACATATACTTTTATGTATAGACATATAGAGATATATTTATGTATGTATTAAAGCTTTTCTTAAATCTTGGTTGGCTGTAATAATAATAGACATGCATAAAACGTAGCAATAATAAATTATTTTCAAGGAATTATTTAGAAGATATGCTGCATTCACCGTGTTTTTCATATCAGGAACTTAGAATCTGGAATTGTTAAACACGGATGAATGGCTAGAATTCACCTTGTGCTTAGAAAACAAAAGGGAAGAGAGAGGAAAATTCATTTTCAGTAATTCATGCCAAGCTTTGATTTTAAAATCACAAAACTATATGATGCTTAGTTCCCAGTGGAATAATTATGGGAGGCTAAGCAGCAGCTCTCTCACTTAAAATGAATTGAAAAAAAAAATTGAGACACACAGTCAAATAAATAAATAAATAAGGCAAAGAGATGAAAGCTTAGACTTTCTTATATCTTAGACTTTTGGCTTTTGACCATCCACACACAGTAATTTCCAGATATCACTTTGACATGACATCTCCTTAGTAAGCACAGTCTTCATCTGAAAAATCCCTTAGCTGTGATCACTGCATTATCTGGGGAAAAGAGGCAAGCTGCAATGCTAAAAAAAGGAACAGGAACAATCAATAGAAATAAAGAAAGGAAAAAAAAAAACCAAAAAGGAAAACAAGAAAGAACCTTATCAGGCTAAGGTCCAAATCCTCGAGAAGGAAATCATTTGTTTTAGTTTTGTTTCCATGAAGAGTAATAATTCCTTATATGATTGGAGAGGTGGGAAGCTGAAGTTTGAAGTACAAAGAAATGGAAGAAAACTCGAAGAACTCTTGCTGAACAGGCAATGATGATAGTGAGGGTACTTATATTCATCATGAAGATTCTCTAGCATTACCCTAACTATGTGAAGTACTTCAGCATTATTGGCTTTGATTTTCACATTGGGAAACATAAAAGCTAAGTGATGCCTCCATAGCTAGGAGAAATAGGAGCAAGTGTTTACCATCTCTGGCCATCTGCTTATACTTGTACCACTTGCCACTTCAGTTAGATCAAGGCTAGGAAAAACAGTGTAAACAATGAGATCACACAGTATAGGGGGTAATTCTGGGCCAATATACAAGCAAGTAATTATTCTGGAGAAACAATCATTACTGATAATATTATGTCAGCAGAAAGACCTGGCATAATTAATAAATGTTGAATCTAAATGACAAAGTTCACAGTTACTGAGAACACAGTTTTTTATAGTTTGAAGAAAAAACAGCTGTTGACTAAAGTTTGTACATGATTACATCTAATACATAGTAGTTTTAAATATAAATGGTCAGTGACAGAAAGTCCTTAATTACTTAGAAATATCTCTTGCCAAAATGCATATATTAAACTTCTGCCATTTCTAGAGTCCAGCACAGAAAACAGTGCTATGTCTGTGTGTGATAATCTTGTCAAATAAGTTTCCTTGAGACTTCAGATTGCAGTAAATTAAATGAATAAAGTGGCATCACCCTATGAACAAAAACAGAGCCAGACACAGTTGTTGTTTTTACTGGGTCATCAGAAAGGGCTGCAGCTGAATACCAGGCCTCAATGAAGTTAGTGTTTCCTTTGATTTCAGTAGAGCCAAGATTTTATGTTCTACTCTCATCCTTTCCTGCGTAATGGTAGTCTGCCTATAAATGATTTCGTGAAGTACTTCCTGAAACTATTCAGTTCTTTATTAATGCTAGCCTACAAATGGCAGGTGCTGAATGTCAAGTTAGTGTGGAAGTAATAGACTCTTGCCTACAAGAAATTAAACCTAAGTCTCCAAATGTGAGAAGACTGGTAGGACCAGGGAATGTTTTCCATATTTTGATCCCTGAAATGCTTTATTGATGCTCAGGGGATCTGTGATGGTGGAAGGGGTTCAGCAGAGCCTTGGGCAGATAATCAGGAACTGATGGATTCTCTCAAAATAAGACCATGCAAGGCTGCAGAAAGCAGGAGAACAATTTTGTTTCTAAGTCTAGGAGGAAGTTTACTCCTAGTCAGTGTGTATGTAATCTGGCTATAGGATACAGTGCTGTTGTCAAATTCTGCTTTGTGCTGTTAGAGAGAGGGAAGGACAAAGGGAAGAAGGGAGAGAGCAGGAGGGAGGGGAGAAGAGAAAGAGAAGGGGAGAAGAAGAGAGACGGACGGACGGAAGGAAGGACGGAAGGAAGGAAGGAAGGACGGAAGGAAGGAAGGAAGGAAGGAAGGAAGGAAGGAAGGAAGGAAG
>JAUBOD010000824.1:8342715-8371634 GCA_032353885.1 Nothura maculosa | reverse complement strand
GAAGGAAGGAAGGAAGGAAGGAAGGAAGGAAGGAAGGAAGGAAGGAAGGGAGATTGTCTATTAAATGTATTCAGAAACTCTTCTTGTAGAAGTCCCAGTGGTGAATGAACAAGCACCTGAAAAGATTTTTTTTTCAAACCTTGGGTTTTATAGAGATAAATTTCTGTCAGGTATATCCTTTTAGGATAAAGACAGTTCTTAAAATTGTGAAACCACAATTTTAACTGACTTTTAAAAGATACTTGGATATACGAATGACCAGGGATGCAATGCTGTGTTTAGTAGTGTTGACTACATTATGTAATGCACAGCTGTTGACTTTACCAATGCCAAAAGGAAATCATTGCTTGATTCATTTGCCATGTGAATTGATTTATTTCAGAAAAGGAATCTATGTTTTTGTTGTTGTTGTTGTTTGCTTGTTTCTTTTTTGACCATAGTGCAATAATAACTTTCCAAGTTATTTTCTCTGCAATAAATGAGGAAGACTGAAGTTGGTCTTGCAGTGCACAGTGCACTCCCAGGCAGGTGAGATCTTTCTGTAATGAGCCTATTTCTATTTCTGTTTCATGTCAGAAATGACAAGTAATGGCAAGATGGCTTCAAACTGATCCTTCACTGATAAAGATCAGTTGGGGTGTAAAGCCAAGTAGGAAGATTGAGAGCAGTAGTCAATCCACCAGTTTACAAGTAGCCAGGATAAGTTAGAAGCATAAGTTAAGGTGATATCCTTGCGCAATGATCTGAGTCAAAATGAACCACAATGGTTGGGACCAACTCAGCAAGCCTTGGAGGTGCAAGATCTGTTACCAAGGGAATAGGAAAATTCTCATCACACCCCTCACCCTGGCCATGTTCAGAAAGCTGGAATGGGTGGAGAGCACCACACACCAGTGGCAAAATTTCCTGAGCTGGAAGATATGGGAAGTAAGTAATAGAGCAGGAGATAGACTAGCAGGAGAGCAGAGCGAGAGAAAAGGAGCATTCCAGGAACAGATCAGCAGACACCACTCCCCTCAGAACAGACCTTACTTAATTCTAAAAATAAAATTACAAACTGAGGTAGGAATAAAAATATCTACCTTCAAGTTTGAATGACAATCACCTAAAGTTTTTTCCTTTTCAGGTAGGTCCAGATTAGTCACATCTTTCATGCAGCACGTCTGTACTCAACATATTTTTTATTCCATTCCTTTTCTCAAAAGTTTCAGGAAAACATAAGAGTGACTTTGAAAGTAAGAGAGAGAGGGTAGGTATTCTGTTCCCTACTAAAATTACATGGAAGATTAGTGCCAAACGTCCTTTGCTACTTTTAAGAAATACTTTGCTTTAACTTCCTCAGATTACACCAGAGTTCATGTTTTGCTTTAGTTTGGTTAAACTAGAATGCAAGGTTTGCTTTAAAGAAACATTATAGTTCCAAAACATAAATTCACATGGCATTGCTAAACCCCACATATTTCCATTAGATTTTGTAAATTGCAGTCAATAACAGTCTAACCTACAAGAATACTGCAAAGCTAGCATGCATGTCTTCAAAGTGTGGAAACAAATTAGGTTTTTTTTCCTGAAAATTACAAATAGTTCTGCTTTTGTATAACAAAAATCTATGATTACATTGCTATATTTAAAAAGTTTTTATATAATCAGACGCACATTTTATGACATTCTTCTATATAAAAATATCTTTTTTTCCGATTCTTTTTTTTCTGAGAAGAAAATATACTTCAAAACATACCTTTTTGTACTTTAGAGAATTGAGTCGTCAAGAATTATTTCTTAAAATTCAAACTGCTCTTTATTCTGTTTCATTAAAATGGGAAGTAAGTGCAGATTTTATAGAATCTTGTACTTTTGAGGAGAAATACAGGTGGAAGAGAAATTGTTTTCTCTGCAAATGTATATTTGAATGAAGTTTGAAATTAAGCAGAAAGAAATTTTATGTCACATAAATGAACATATCCAAGATCAGCAAAAAAAATGTTTAGTCATACAGGCGTTCCAGATATACTATGAAAAATTGTTTCTGTAGGTGTTCATATGTGATCATGATGAACTCCTCCATCTAATGAATTGAGGAAGTGTCATAATCTCTCAGGATTATCTCTAAGCACCATATGAGGGGGCCCTGAGGTGAAATGTTAACCTAACTTAAACATGAACGAACATTTTAATGGCATACTTTCATTTTTACACTGTTAGACAGCTCTAGACTTCTATCTGGAAGGAACAAAAATAGAAGGTAACCACAGTCATTCTTGTATTTTGTCAGTGAGAAGGCCTGCTAAATCTCTGCTAAATTTGAAAAGCCCGACCTTCTCACTTGGTGCTGATATTTTTATCAGTTTTTGAAAACAGTCAAAAAAGAGCTCCTTTACCACCATGGAGCTCTGTTCAGATGAATATGAAAGGTAAATGCTGCATGTGGATTCTCTATGGGAGAGCATACAAAGAGGAAGTTTTGGCAGAGTTAGTGAAATGCACATATATGTGCATTGTCAGGCAGCTGCAAATACCAGATCCATAGAGTGCACAAAATTGGAGCAAAAAAGTACAAAGACTGGATACATTATTTTAGAAATAAGTTTAAAATATTTAAAAAAAATTGAGAAAATATTTGTTAGCATTTGGCAAATGTGAAATTCATGAGAATAGTTCCATCAAGTAGATTAGCTGAGGCACAGCGGAAAGAGAAATTTTATAAATAAACACAGTGGAAAATGCTTTCTTGCCGTATGAAAATATTCCACTGGATTTAATTTTTTTGAAATTATATATTAATAAAAGTAAAATACTTATGGAAGTTTTTATCTGGAAATTACTTAAAGATTAAAGCAATTTTCTTCATAGAAAATTATGAATGGCCAAATAATTTTGTGTTCTGTATCAGGAAAGTGGGAGTCCTCAGCAGTTTACATGCAAGCAGAGATACAATGTCAATATATGAGAAATCTTTGCAGACTCTGATTTGGAGGGATCAGTGTTGACCATGGGAGGAGGGGCACAATTTGGCCAGCTCCAAATTGCATTGAATTCAAGACAGGGGAGAGGTTTAGAAACAGAGAAGCACTTCCTAAACTGAGAATCATGATGTGGGTTTTTTATTTGTTTGTTTGATTGTTTAATGTAATTATCTAAGTGTAGGTGTCAAGTTTTCTAATTGCATAGGTTCCTATTGCGGTCAACAGGAATAGATGGGTACCCTACCCTACCCTAGATGAAACAAATCACCGCACTTAATCTACCACTCTTCTGAAGATGAGGTGGTCTTTTTACTCATGACAGAGGGAAAAAAAGAATCTAACTTTCTTTTGGTAAAAATTAGATGAGATTACTCTCTACTTAGCCCATGTAGACAGAAGTACACAAACATACACTCCTTTCACATATTCTCTTTGGGTTGACTTGGAGATGTTGTCCATCAATTTATTAATTAGTGGAAAAAAAAAAAAAGATCTTGCTGCCTTGCTGCATAAGTATGGAGAACATTTTAGCAGTTGGATCTATAAGTCAGTTTGACAAGTCTGCATGTCCACTTCTTTTCTATTATTTTGGGCAAAACAGTTTCTAAAGTTTATGTTCTGTAATTAAGTTATCTGATATAAGACATCATGAACAAAATACTATACTACAGTGTTGAATTAATTTTACAAGAAGAAAGTACTATGCATGTTAATTAACCTAAATCAGTTTTGTTTTCAATGGAAAAGAAATGCATTATCACTTTCCACTATTGTTTCAGAAATCGACTTTAAACAGAAATAACCATTTAGCAACAATTCACAAGAATTGTTTCTGGAAACTTAATTATTAATTAAAATATGTAGCTGCTTTGTAGCTTTCTCTGCAATATGTTCTCAGATTCTGCAGTTGCACAAACAAAACTGCACTTCCCAAATCACCGTTTGATCTAGCACAATAACAGAGTTTTCATTGTTCTAGAAGAGTATTTTTAAATTAACTGGAAAGTCAGATGCAGAGGACTGGAAGTAGCCCATTGTGTTCAACTGAATTTAAAAGACATTTGTGACTTTTTTCAGCCTCAAATTTGACTGATACATCTATTAATCTCCAAATCATTTTTTTCTAGGTAAGTACTCTAGCATACACTTTAGAATGAGTTTAATTTTATATGTATGACACACTGACTTCTAGAATAAGTGCTTAGTTTTATTATAAGATTCTGGAATATACAATAGAATTACATGATATGAGGCTATGAGATGTAACATGAGTATGGAATAACGTCCAAAGGACACAAATGAAATGCCTGGACCAGTGTTACACTTTGTACAGACATATAGCAAAAGACTGGCCTTTCTCTCAGTTACTTCTAGTCTAGTTCTTTTTGAGTCTGAACAAGACAACTGAAACATATAGAATTGTGACATGGGAATGCAAAGTGACTGGCTCCAAATTTTGAATCCAGTCAGTTTCAGAGATTCAGTGCTTCACCAACTAGATCTCTGCTTATGTAATTAGCATATAGGAAAATCAGTGTTTGGGATGAATAAATATTTGAGAGAGCAATGCTAGTGATTCAGTTTTTTTTGGTTTTTTTTTACTAGAAAGATCTTAATTTGCTCTCTTTCCATTCAACTCCATTATTAATATTGTAATTATTGCAATAAACCATTTTTAATTATAGGGACAGTGTGGTTTTATGGTTTTATTTGCATTTACAATACTTTAGCTTGATGGTACTCAAAATATGTATAACAGTTTCTGATTGCAGGAGGAGGTAAATTGATGAAGTTTGTGAGGCAAGGTGAAATAATGTTTTGGATAATATATGATGTCCAATGTTTTGGACTCTGCATAAAAAGAGAAGGATTGGGGTTATGATGAGCACTTCTATTATTAGAAAGAAAAAAATCATAAACATAGAATTACTAAAAAAATCCATTTCCTTCTTACTTTTTTGATATCAATATTTAGTAATATTCTTTACTATTCAAGACAATTTGTAATATCATAGTAGCCTTCTTGTAATACAGCTGCAGTGGTTCTATCTTCCCATTTTATGTAGCACCATTTTTTCACCTGTACATCATCCTATACAATACCTTAACATCAACTATTTACCTGATGAAAGTACCACAATTTAGTAGTCTCAGTATTGAAAGTTTTTCTTAATGCAACAGCATAATTTAGTATAAAATCAGTAGTCTCAAACATAGCTCAGAGCAAGAGAATATTTGTATCAAATTTGTACTTGAATTAAAACTCCAGGCTAAATCCAGATTACACTGGATTAATTTAAGTTGCTTCCCCTGTGATCCGAAGCAGTGGCTGGCCATGTGTCCACCTCCAGAAGGAGTCATTGAGTGCTTGGAGAAAGAAGTGGGAAGGTGCAAGAGGTGGTTCAGTAACGCAGTAATGAGAAAGGAGAGGGCACTGTTGAGTTGTTATCTCTACATAAATGGAGATGGGTTTTGACATTTCAACAGAAAATCTTCATCTCAAAAGTGTTCTAGGAAAACTATTTAATCTCTCCTGAAATCTTGTAGCTCTCATGCATAGATAAATAAATTATTTGACCTTGGGAGGCAGGACTTTGCTCGAATCAAATCATTTACCTTTTTGTACTGTGTCTCACCTGTAGAGCTGCCATCTCCAAATGGTTGGGCTGGACCTCTTTGAAGGTGTTCTTCAGATTGAGAAAGCTTGTCTGATACTATTATATCTGTGCAGGCCAAACATAGCTGCCCAGCAGAACAAAATGGGAAGTATATTACTGCAATCCATGGCTCGATACCATTGCAGTCATTCTAAAATGACAGCCTTCATATAGGACTATGCTGACAAGGCAATGTTATGGCTCTGGAGCATATGTATTGCAAATATATGCATAGTAAAGTCATGCCTCTGAAGCAAGATATACCTTGCTTCTAGGATGCTAAACCATGGGTCATCCAGACTTCTGTGTGGTACCGCATATAGACCTGGTGGAACTCTTGTGACTGTGAATCCACACTGCAGATTCCAGCTATTTCCAGGCTGCCGAACAGAACTATCTCTCTTGGCAAATCCATAGCACTCTACTTATCAATCATCAGGCTTGTTCCGTGAATAGACTGTTAGGGTAAGACTTTGTTTAAAAAGAATGCATTGTGTTTTGATGTTTAGCTCTTGAAGAATTTGTTAAATATTTGAACCTGACCAAATAATGAAATAAGATAGTATAACAAATGTATGTGCATCTATTTATCTATGTCTATGTATTTGCATATGTATCTTTCTCATGAACTTGAACACTTTCACTTGATCTCTTTTGTGTCACTTCTGTGATCATTATAACTGTATTTGGACTTTGTCTTAACCTGTACCTCTTCAGATGATTTAAAATATTAACTTTTGGAAATCAGTGAATGGTAGAAAATTGAATGGCTTTGTTTTGCCATCTCAGGAAAAGCTTTGTCTTTAAAGTATGGGACTTACTTATTTTTACTTTCACAGAGCATGTGGCTTTACTGTGTGTCTCAGTCAACCCTGAAGTGTACAGGTTTGCATTTCTGGCATTATGATTTCTTCATGTAACTGAAGGTCCCATGGGTCACTCATTCATTTAAAATGATAGTTACCGTGATATAGTTCTGCTGGAATACTAGAATATATATCTAATGCATATCTACTGCAATAGCATTACCTGGGATATGTGAGATGCATTACATCTTCTCCACAGTCTAACCTCCACCTTTAGCTTATCTTTGGAGATATTGCTATATTTATAGGTGAAAATCATGTGCTATCATGGAATCGAGTTGTCAATTTTCAAGACATTTCTGCTTTAAAGACAAATTCTTTTTTAATATGTTTCAAAGCAAATTTTTGAAAGTCCATTTTATCATTTCTTTATAAGGAAAAAATCTTGAACAAAATTATCTTGGAATGCTAATATGAGAAGATGTACCAAGCATAATTTAATCCATTTATAATAAATAAAATGAATTTAAAGAGAAGTAAGAGAAGTAGATAAAGAATTGAGAAGTTCAGGTAGTCATGTTTGCCTTGAGGGTTTTTCTGAGAACAGCAATGAGTTAGAATGCAAATCCTCATAGCTTTGCTGATTTCTGTAGTGGCTGCTGATTACTGTAAAATTGATTCAGGAGCGTTGAAGCATCTCTGCATATGTTTAAGCCTAATCTCCATAGTGTCACAGGCATTTTTTTCCTCTCTGTGAGTATTGTACTGAGAAAGAAAAAAAAAAAAAAAGAATAACCTTCATCTTGCATTTTTTTTTCTTATCCAGGAGCAAATAACACTATTCAGTAAGTTCCCAGCCTTGATCTCAAGTACAACATCATTTGCTTTCCTGTATGGGTTTATTTCAGGTCTTTGAGGACATTGAGGAAATGTTTTACTGCATTTGGTTCTATACTTGAGGATTATTTTATTTAAAAAAAAATCTAGGTTTTTTTTTTTTATTGCCTACATTAGGAATTCTTAAATAGTGAGAAATCCCCGAGTAACATGCAGGATGTGACTGCAGACCAACTTAGATGAGTAATTATACAAGGAAGATGTAAAAAGCAAGTGTTTAAAAAAGGATTATCAGCAAGAAAGCTTATGTTGATCTTATGAGATCAAGAGGTGTAGAGGACATTTGTCACAGAAATTAGAGACAAAGTGAGGGCTGCCAATGAAAACGGAGACTTCTAAAGAATATTGAACAGCAGCAGAAAATCATTTACGTCACCATTATACAGTGAGGATGGAATGGGACATAAGAAAAATATTTTGCTACAGACTTAAAAGTAACATACATCTTTCTTAGACTTTCACTCACAGTAGACTTTAATGTTAAAAGCTAATGAGAATAGGGAAATAATCTATTTTTTCATGATTCCTAAAAAAACTGTCTAATTAGAGGGCAGATATAATAACTGCTTCTTGGTAGGGTTCTTAAATGAATAGTGATACATTGATCAGCAAACAGGAAATATAATATCTATTTTAAGAGGGAGTCAGAATCTGGCTGCCGTATACCCTGTATATTATCATCAATGGTCTGTAAAGTTATAGAACAAATTTTGAAGGAAAGGAAACTTTGAAGTACAGAGATAGAGAGAAAATGCAATATAATGTGACAGGAAATTACTAAGGTAGAAAGTACTGGATGAACCAATATTCCTGTTAAAAAAGGAATAATGTAAAATAGTCACACTACTACAAAAAGTGTTTATGAAAATGGGAGCAACCATGAAGATTGCCAGGTAGGCATGAAAGTAAATAAGGGGAAGATGGCAACAAATACTGAGAGAAAGAGATAGCAAGCTAACATAACTAATGGAAGAAGAGACCGTACCCTGATGACATTTTGATGATGTAGCTGTAGGTAATGTAAGTACAAAATGGGCTAAGAATATAGCTGCAGATAATTTTTTGGAGGAATATGATAATAGACATGATGTAAAGGAAAACCTGTGCATTGGTGAATAATAAAAATACTATGCTATAAGCCAAAACTCATCATTTGTAAGTATTCTTTTTTCTTGGCAAGAAGGAAAAAAAAGCAGTTTTGATCCCAAGATGATTATCAGTCATTATTTTGATGCAGATACAGAAAAAAAACAAATGTGATCTTAGGATATGTCAGCAGAAGTATTTTACAGTAAAGATGAGGCAGAACAGCAGAAACCTTCAACTAATATTCTGAAAATGTCGCCATCTGTGTTCAATAAAGATGGGATGAAAGTGAGAAAATGCAGAATGGCACTTTTTAGGATGGTTGGGGGGAATGGATAGCCAAAATTAGATAGATGGGTCTGGGAGAGTCTGTCTTGTGTGGCCTGGCAAAACAACACTAAGCGAGGTTATTGAAGTGCAAGGAAGAAAGCTTTTTAAGCTTCTGAAGTATTTATATGTATACCAACCATGAGTACAGTGAGTTTGGGGGCTGTGAGTGTAAGGCAGCACATAAAATCCCAGAGTATTTCTTTAGTCCTTTGTTGCAGTCCTGGCAGGTCGCAGTGCTTGTGTTGAAGTTGAACACAGTTGTAAATTAAACAAACCCAGGAATAAAAATCCATATTTTGTGTATCTTTTGCTGTTTGTGCAGAAATAGGAAGTTGTCTATAATAGGCACGTTCAA
Source organism: Nothura maculosa (assembly GCA_032353885.1). Classification (NCBI taxonomy): domain Eukaryota; kingdom Metazoa; phylum Chordata; class Aves; order Tinamiformes; family Tinamidae; genus Nothura; species Nothura maculosa. The sequence goes on along the minus strand of JAUBOD010000824.1, from coordinate 8,362,540 downwards.
TTAATTTAAAAAGGCGTTTGCTATGTATGTGTATAAGCATCCTACATATGGTACAATCATACCTAAGTCCTGCTGCTTTCACAAGGTGATTGTGACTCCAGCTTCTACGGGAAAGGAGGCTTCAGGATATAGAGTCAAGTTAAAACAGGATGAATTTAAGGTCTTCTCATCTTCCATGCACATGATGAATGCAAAGAACAGGAGTGTCTTGGGAAAAAGATAATGAGTAGAAAGTAGATATGATGACCATCCAACTGATAGCTCTTTCTCCAGTTTCTGTGGTGCTGGGATAAATAACACCATTGATGAACACACAGAGTTTTTAATAAATTGTTTTATACTTAGAACACATGAGCAAGACATTTTTCTTGCACCTTTTATGAGATGTTAAAAAGGCAATACTTTAAAAAAATAATAGCTTCATGTCTGTTTTTATGTGCATAGATCAGTAAAAGCCTTTTACCAGTCTGCTAAATTCCATGAAAGTCTTTCTATATAGCAGATTCACAAAATGGTTAAGGCTGGAAGGGACCTCTAGAGATCATCTAGTCCAACCCCCTTGCTCCAGCAGGGACACCAATAGCACGTTGCACAGGTTCGCCTCCAGGCAGATTTGAAGATTTCCAGAGAAGGAGACTCCACAATCACCCTGGGCAGCCCCTTCCAGAGCTCTGTCACCCTCACTATCAGGAAGTTCCTTCTTTCTCACATGTAGATGGAATGTCCTGTGTTTCAAATTGTACCCATTACCCCTTGTCCCACCACTAGCCACCACGGAGAAGAGTTTGACCCCATTCTTCCTATGTTCTTCCCTCAGATACTTCGACATATTATCAGATCTAAGTCGTCTCCTCTACACATTATCTCCTCTCAGCCTTCTCTAGGCTAAACAGGCCAAGCTTGCTTAGTCTTTTCTCATGTGATAGATGCCTCAGTCCCTTAATCATCTTTGTTGCCCTCCACTACACCCTCTCTAGAAGCTCCACATCCATCTTGTAGTGGGGAGCCCAGAACTGCACATAGTACTCTAGATGCGTCCTCACCAGAGTTGAGTAGAGGGGCAGCATCCCCTCCCTCCACCTGCTGGCAACACTCCTCCTGATGCAGCCAAGATCCCATTGGCCTTCTTGGCCACAAGAGCACACTGCTGCCTCATGGTTAACTTGGTGTCAACCAGGACCCCCAGGTACCTCTGTATGGAGCTGCTCTCCAGCAGGTCAATCTGTACTGATGCCTGGGGTTATTCCTCCCCAGGGGCAGGACCCTACACTTGTCCTTGTTGAACCTCATGAAGTTCCTCTCTGCCCAACTCTCTAACCTCTCCTGGTTCCTCTGAATGGCAGCACAGCCCTCTGGAGTGTCGGCCACTCCATCCAGCTTGGTGTCATCTGCAAACTTGCTCAGGGTGCACTCCGTGCCCTCGTCTAGGTCATTGATGAACAAGTTGAACAGCACTGGGCCCAGCACTGAGCCCTGGGGGACACCACTGGCCACAGGCCTCCAACTGGACTCGGCCCATGGACTCGGCCCCATTTATAACCATCCTCTGAGGCTTGCCATCCAGTCAGTTCTTATTCCTCCTAACTGTCCACTCATCTACTCACACTTCCCGAGCTTCCCTATGAGGATGTTATGGGAGATGGTTTGGAAAGCCTTGCAGAAGTCAAGGTAGACAATGTCCACAGTTCTCCCATTATACAGTCAGACAGTCATCCCATCATGGAAGGCTATCAGGTTCATCAAACATGCCTTCCACTTGGTGAATTTTACTTGCCCTGACTGCTCCTGATCATCTTCTTTTCCTTGACATGTCTAGAAATACTCCCTAGGATGAGCTTCTCCATCACTTTTCAAGGGACAGAGGCTGACCAGACTGTAGTTTCCTGGGTCCTCCTTCTTGCCCTTTTTGAAGATCATATTAAGGTTGGTTTTCCTGCAGTCCTCCGGCACCTCCCCTGCTCCATGGCCTTTCAAAGATGAAGGAGAATGACTGAGCAATAACCCCTGACAGTTCCCTCAGCACTGTTGGGTGCATCTCGTCTGGGTCCATGGATTTATGGGTGTCCAATTTGCCTAAATAATCCCTATCCCAGTCCTCTTCAATCAGCAGAAAGTCTTCCTCTGTCCTGGTTCTCTCATATTTGGGCTGTGTAGTTCATGGGGACCAGCCTTAGTAGTAAAGACAGAAGCAAAAAAGGAATATAGTAACTTAATCTCCTTGACATCCTCTGTCACCAAGGCAACCTCCCCATTCAGCAGCACACTAGCATTTTCTCTTGCTGTTGACATATTTATAGAAGTCCTTCCTGTTGTTCCTGATATCTCTTGTTAATCCTTATTCCAAATGAGCCTTAAACTTCCTTGTTGCATCCTTGCATTCTCTGAAAATGTTCCTATATGCTTCTCATGTGCCCTAGCTCTTCTTCCACATTATGTATATGCTCCTTTTTTCATTAATTTTACCTACTTTTTCTTTTCTTTGCCCATCCACTCATTGACTTATATGACTTAAATGAGCCCAAGAACAGATTGAAACTCCAAATATAGGTTGAGTTCATTTTTTTTCTCCTAGTTCAGGGGGTGACATAGAGTACAGAAAAAAAGAGATTTTGGAGACAAGAGCCTGGTCACATTAGCTTACTAGATTTTCCCCTCAGTAGTCCCTTAGTACTGCCCCAGTAGTCTCAGTAGTCCCAAGTCAAGGAGCTTGCTCAGGAAATAAGTTGCTATGCAGCTTCTGTAGCTAAATCTTAATGTCTTTAATGCTCTGCAAGGACTGTCTGTGTAAAAAATAATAATGACTTTTTTAAATTGTTACAATTAAAAATGTCCAAATTTTACCTTTGTGTTCAATGACATTTATGATAGAGAAATGTATATTTTGAAACGTGGATACTTTACTGTTTAGATTGACGAAAATTACATGTTTTATCATATATAAAGATAATATCTAATAGCATGCATGGATACTTACACAATATGCAAAATATGTGCACACTAGCAATATGCGAGGAAAAAAGTGGAATGAATAAATTATATTCATATTAATTGAATGGTTAAAGTAGCACAGACCGACTTTTCAAAGGCATGCAAAAATATATCTTATTTAGTTTCTACTTTTTTTATTTTAGCATTAAATGCTTTAGATGATAGTGTCACGTTCTATAGCTAGGATCAAAAGTAATAATATGTTATCTATTTGTTTATTTACTAGTTATAGAATGAACTAGGTTTTTTTTGAACTTTATCTTTTTTTTTCTTTCAGTTTGCTCCCAGTATTCTAGAGGAGTTTTTGCCATTTTTGGACTGTACGATAAGAGATCTGTACACACCTTGACCTCATTCTGTAGCGCCTTGCACATCTCCCTCATCACGCCGAGTTTCCCCACAGAGGGTGAGAGCCAATTCGTGCTGCAGCTGCGGCCATCCCTGCGGGGAGCCCTCCTGAGCTTGCTGGATCATTACGAGTGGAACCGCTTTGTCTTCCTCTATGACACAGATCGAGGTGAGTTGCAACCCAGCTTTCCTGTCTTTTTCAGGAAAAAGAAAAAAGCTTCAGGTTTGACAAGACTTTTCCAAGAATTTTCCAGTCTTGTCAAACTGTGCATTTTTCTAAAGTACTGAGAGTTTGAGGAGTAATATTTTTGGATGTCTTTGAGATGATCTAGCTTCTACTGTGTTGCTCTGTGCTTGAAAGAATAATTATTTTTTCTGTAAATATTGATTATTGAATGAAGATAATATGTAATCAACCAGTCTTTGCCATGCTGTACTATTCAAACACTTTAATTAGTGTTAATTAAACACAGATGCATTTTAGTTTCTATGCAACTCACCTCCTACCCACTTTCAGTGACAATAGCACAAAAGTAGAGAAGACCATTGCATGACTTCTGCATGTGCACAGGTAGAAAATGAGACACGAATGAGTCCCTTGGGGCTTCTGAGCTGTGAAAACAGGTTCATTCAACACAGTTTCAGCTCACTGACAACATCCAGGCTGTGGCAGGGAAGGGGACCTGCTCCCCTGGGGGGATCCATTGGACATCATAGGAGGGAGAGTAGCACAGCCTCTGTATCCTCTCTTCATCTGCCACGCTGTAGTCAAATAATTATTTATTACAGCTCTTTCAATATAGCTGCCCATGTGGACAGTCTATTCTGAAATTACTATGGCTTTATTCAGTATAATTACTCTTCACTGGAAAGGGGGAATTATGCTGACCTAAATAAATTTGTATAATTATTTGATTATGGCTATAGAAGTCAATTTTCTCATATATACAAGCCCTAATTTTAGTGATTTTTAGCTTGATTTACTGCCCAAACACCTGAATTTAAATCAAAATGAATAATACCACAAAATGAAAGGGATTGGAATGCTCCATAATTTAGGTCTTTTTTTAAAAAAAAGACAGATTGATTCTGGGAAGCATTTCTGAAACCATATAGAAAAATATTAAATAACTGAAAAAGGAAAAAAATTGGATTGTTACCCAAAACATATTACTGGGGAAACAGAAAACAAACACACAATTACAGATGTCATCCTACAGGTTCAAAAAATTGGTTGAAGAGGTATACAACGTGCTGTCAACTTTCAGCTCATCAATGTGATTTTTCACTATTCTCTCCAAATCTGAAGACTAGTTCTCATGACTCAATTTAACGCAGGGGAAAAAAAGGTTTGATATATCTTTAGATGTTAAGATTATGGTAATTCATTGGATTTCATTGTTGAATAATTTTCTCTACCATTCCACAATGGAAATTTTGAGTGTAGAACTGTGGTAAAAATGAGAATAAAAGTAGTTGAAGCAAAATTCTGCTTTTCCTTTCAGTATTTTAATATGAAAAAAAAAAAGTTGACATTAAAAGAGTTATAAGAGTGTCTTCCTTGACACTCCTGACTTTTCGCTGTTTTCTGAGCAGCCTCATCCAACTAAACTGAAGGAAGCAGAATCCCCTTGCTCTTTTGTGTTTAATACTGGGCTTGTGAGTTTATCTTTGCAACTTAGCAGACCCACAAATCTGCTCCTGGGAGGGAAGGTGGGTGACAAGCATGAATCTCAGCCAGGCACAGCAGTGCTTTGAAGCGAAGGCAGCTTTTAGCAGTGATCAGTACTGAGAAAGGCAGAGCTCCTTGGCAGCAGTGAGTCTGACAGATTGAGTTTAGGAAGATCTTCAACAGTGGTGGAAACACGCTGCTGTGGACAAAGTCCCTGCTGTGGCCAGATCTGCTTTCCTGTCTGTCCGTCCTGCTTCTCGCTTCTGGTTCTTGTAGGTCCTTTTCTGCTCTCTGAGGGGGCAAAACATTTACTCCTGGAGGCTGAGGCTCCTGCTACATTATTAAAGCTGATTTTTCTGCTGTCTCACTCACATCCTGATTTACTATGCTTAGGTTTACATCATGGAGCAGTCTTGGGGCTTACAAGCTCCTATGTGCTGAGGGCTTCAGCCACTGGGTTAAATCTCTTCTGATGTTTTGCCAAACTGGCAGTCTGGAAGATCACTGTCTTGTGGATACTAAGAAGAATGGCTAAGCTACAGAATGAAATATAACTAGCAGGGGATATTGTAGGAATAGAGATCATGTTCTGTGACATTAGACTTAAGAAAATTTGAAGGAAAATGGAGCGCATTACCTAACAGAGAGAGCAGATAAGTAATGAATGACACGGAAGAGAAAGTTAAAGCCTTCAAGGACCCTTTTGCTTCAATATATTCTCCCTTCTCCTCCCCTCTTCCTCAAAAACAAAACAAAACAGTTTTAATTGTGACCCACTAGTTAATAAAAGTAATATTAACAGCAAAGTGCTGATATCATAGATGATAGGGAAAAACAGACTGAAGGACGTTCATGTAAGTTACATATATGCAAGGTATAGCAGGAAAGCCCTAAGATGAAAGCAACACTTCCTCTGGATATCCAGCAGAAAGGGAAATCCAACAGAGGTGAAGTGCTCAGGTAATATCTGATATTACCTCCAAAGGAGAAAAATGAAAGAAGGAAATGAGCAGACCAGAGCCACATTTATTTTAAAGATTATTGGAGAAACATTAAAAATAGCAGGATGAAGTTTCTAATTTTAATAGCAATGAAGACTATAGTTTTTAGCATTAGGATGCAGAAGTTGGAGCCTAAAGCCACAGAAAAAGGTTGGAGGTGTCTGGTGTGGGAGAAGCTGTTCAGATCCTTGTGCATGCTCTAAATTTGTGCATGCTGTGATGGTTTTCAGCACCCTGCTCATTCCTGCAGTAGCAGCAGTTGCTCATAGGGCTGCAGTGAGGATCGGGAGCTGCCGGAGCTGCCGTGGGAGGAGGCGGAGGAGCAGAGGAGCAGCCAGGAAGCGCAGGGCTCGTGGCAGCCGTCAAGCTGCAAGCTGCTTTCGCAGAAGTTCAGCAGCCGTTTGCGTCTGCCCCTGCTACCCAGCAAGACTTGACAGTCCCTGACTGTGACTGAAGAACTATAGCAGGAGGGGGAGAGCTACCAGCTGGCCTAGCAGTTGGCACACCAGAGGAGAGGGTTGCAAAATACAGTTCTACTCTAGACTAGCCTGTTTATGTATGTTTCTTTTCTTTTTTTTTTTCCTTTCCTCCTTTTAATTGCATACACTTAAAGCAACTCATTCACAGCTGCCATTGAGGAAAAACAGATCACTGAGCACAAGATAAATGTAAATTTCACAGACTTTTGGAAAGTGGTTTTGAAGCAACTCTTTTAAAATTGAGTACATTTTATTTCATGCCAATTTAGACCTAGTAGAAGAGATACACATGTCCTGATGGCTTTTCTGAGTTATTTCAACACTGCTTATTGATAACAGACTCCAACTTTTTAATTTTGAGGACTGTAGAGGTTAGATGAGATCTAAGATGTCTGAAAAAAGCAAAAGAAGTGGTGAAAAATGTATAGATTGGCTCTTATCTTGAAGGAGACTTCGGATCTTTTTTAATTAGTTTATCAGGCTAAACTATTTTTCTCCTTTGACAGAGTAGTTGGTCCAGAAACAGGAGCAGAAAGTAAGTAGGTTGTATCCACTCTTCATATCTTGTGTATAACCTTATGCCTGCTATTCTCCTATAAAAATTAGAAAATAAAGAGGCAACTTGGTGCCTAAGAAGTTAGAACCATAGCTGCCAAACTGGTATCAGTGGCAGATTTTAAAAATAATAAAAGGTGTCAGGTGAGATGCAAGACCATTTTGCAGGAATATTTTATCTGATCTGGTCAACTTGTAATATTAAGGTTGATAATGGAGAATTCCTTTATGGAGGTGCACAGTTTGGATGAGGTAACTAGAGCAATGCAGGACAGGCTGAGCGTTCAAAGACACTTCACTGAATATTTAGAGCAAGAACATGAAATGTTATAAAGATGCTGCTAAGTGTACACTTAGGAAAGAAGAATGAGGTACAGTACAAAGTGCAGAATAATCAGTGAGGCATTAGCATCATGGGGCCTGTTTCAGAATTTGCCGTGAGCCAAATTTTAATGTAAGTCGAGAATGCCATGCCGTTCCAAGAAAGTAGATGTTATTTTGAGATTTCAGAAAACTGGTATTACATTGTGAGAAATGAAATCTGAATGTTGCTCTTGAGCAGCTAGTGCTAGAAAGCTTCGGCTGGAGTGCTACATCATGTATTGAGAATCACACTTTCTGCTGAGAAAGGGTAATGGAGTCATGTGTTTAAGGCATACAGAGAAAATGAGGTGGATGTCCCACCAATTTTTACTTGTCACATCATTATCATTCACAGCTGGGTCAAACTCTTTTGGCATAAATATGTCACTGGAAGACAGAATGGCACTGTGGTCATTGACTACCACATACAGATATTACATACATAAATTTCAAGATTCCAAAGGAAAGGAGCAATATGAAAAGAAATAAATAAAAAGCCTAGAGAATTGAGTTAATTTATTCTATTACAGAAGCTCTCTTGAGGCACAGAGAAGAATTCTTTTTTATACCCACTGAGATTAAGGCAATAATTAAAATTATTTTTCAGGAAGGCTATTTAAGGTAGTTACTAGGAAAAAAATGTTTGAATAAGGTTAGATAAGCACAAGAATAAGTTGTTGAGGAGATTGTGGGAATTCTTGCCACTGAAGGTTTTAAAGAAGAGGTTAGAAAATGTGTGCAGTGCTGAACTGCTTTGATGCATCCTGCCTCAGATAATCTTTTAAGATTTGTATTTATATATTTTTCATGATTTCTGTAGGAGAAAAGAGGGAATTATTCTTTATAATATTTGTGACAGGGAAAAGACAGCTTAATTTGTTACAATGTAGCTACTTTCAGTAATATATTATTGCTATTCAATAATATATATGTAGCCTTTGTAAAACATCTAGTATGTTCTATTATTCAAAAATAAGATTAAAACATCCTAAGTGTAATAGTGGAAAACACTATGAAATCAAATCAAAGCACTGTTGTTAGAAAATGGCATTCAAACAAGTTGAGTATTTGTTAGCTAGGCATTTGGGAACTGCATGAACTGGCCCTGCATCAGTCTTTACTTGATATTTTTACTGCAGTTTTGAATAAGCTTGTAGATATCTTAATAATGAAAAACAGAATTAATGGCTCAGCAAATTGGAAATTTTGTATCCAATATTTAGTTCCAGCCAAAGAGCTGGATATACTAAAGTCAGTACCAATTTGGGATTACACCCTGCATATTTATATCTGCATAAAAATACTGGAACAAAGCTCTTACTAATGAAAAAAAAACAAGTGTTGCTAGTAAGTAGCAAATCTAAGATAAAATTGTAATATAGTACTGCCAGAAAACATACTAAGTGCTGCTTATTTACTAATTCTACATAACACTGTTAAGAAATCCTCTCTTTTTCTAGCTCTCTTACTTCAGCTTCTAGGATGTCACACAGGGTTGCAGACAAGCCTGAGAAACAACAGTAATGCACTTCTTCATAAGGAGTAGATTGAAGGTCTGATATTGCTCAGTTTCAGTAGTCCACTTAGTCTCATAGCCTTTTGGTCAAGGTTGTTTGGCCATTGGAAGAGTAGAAACAGAAGTTCATGATTGATAGAGTCTACCTCAAACATTCTGTGATTCTGTGAATGTGGATAGAAAGTGTTTTATCAAATATCAGTCAGTGTAGCAATCTACAGTAAGCTTGGTAGCCCCCTTAATATGATCTGTTAATAGGTATGCTTAGCAACAGTGAATTCCTTATGTTTTTAATGGCATAGAACCATGTGCTTCATCCATGGCTAACCGGTTTGCAGAGGATTTTGTGTTAGCTCATTAATAATTACATTAGAAACATGACATCTTGTCCTTATCTTCTCATCAGTTGATTACAGCTTGGAAATACAGGTAGAAAATGTGCAATTAAAACTAAAAATCTACATTCAGCATGAACAATATTGTGGTTCTCCCTTTTGCACTTGTCTTACCACTGAAAAGAAGCAATAATGATAAAACAGTGTAGCGATCTAATAAGGAACTTGGAATTCACTACATTTGAAAATCTTCCAAAGTCTTTCAAGTTGCCTCATTAAATTAAAAGACTCCCCTTGTTGTTTATTAAAGCTCTTGAATATTGGATATGGATTGATGAAAATATAGTTACAGGAATCAAAAGCTGGTTGTCATGAAGTATAGATGAGTCCCCTGACTGCACTATCAATGTGTGTTAAGTTAAGCTACATCTAAACCTCTGTGGATTCCATGATTATGTAGCTAAACATAAAGAAGATGCAATGCAGCCTAGTATATGATGTAAATGGAAATATATCAATTAGAAAATATTTAATAAAATTTTAGCCATTATATTCCTGATCTCAAAAAATTGTTTTCCATCATTCTATGTCAGTGGAAGCCATGGAAAAGACAAGAGAGTCGCAGTGCAGTGTTGAAGTTACCATACCAGTAAAGAGAGCAACTTTCTCCTGCCTAATGCTTTCTTGTGACATTGTTTTGGAAGCATTAGCCTATTTGCTAAGTTCTCGGTTTTATTAATCTCAGTAATGCACACATGTAACTGATGAGTGTGGCACTGGCTTCCACATGTCTTTATATTCCATCATCCTCAGTTATAGAAGTAACATTTCTACTTCCAATGACGAGCTCTAATACTTCCAGAGCAATTGTATTTATAAAGCCTTGCAAAGACGGTTTGTTGTTACCTGCACATGTAACATATTCAATTAGATAGAAACTGTTTGCTGTGTCTCAGACATAAATGCTGTATTCACCTGAAAACAGAAACAGTGTGTTCTCTAATTGGGAGTAGCTGTTTCCATTTATTTCAAAGTTTTTCCAATGAGAAACTTACACTGCAGTAAGATCAGAAGTGACTTTATAGTGCAGTAGTTTTTCTAAGTAAATCCAATATTGCAGCTTTTACACTGGGATCTCTACATGTAAATTGCTCATATGACTAAGGAGGAGCAACACTGGGCACATTTCAAGCTAACATTTTTAATCATTTTTGCCATTTGGACAGTCATATTAGAAACTCTGCATACTCTGTGTGTAGAGTCTTTATATTATAAAAATTATAGCATTGATTATTTATTCCCAAATAATTTATATTTATATATCAATTTGTTTTTATATGCCAAAATGACTAATGCTAACCTTTTCATTAGATTAAATAAATTCCTTTCAAAGAAAGAAGTTGTAAGTGAAAATTTCTTTTATGATTTAGTGATTATTTATCTTTCTTATTAATCTTTAGGATAGACTGTTCTTTATTATGCAAATGTATATCTGTGTTATCACAACTGACAAAAAGTTCAAAAATAATAAGAAAGCTGTAAGAGTAAGAAAACTGTCTCCAGTGAAGGTACAATGGCTGACTTAGACCAGCATAACTAAGAGCATCTTTCTGAGTCAGAGCCTATCCTATATTATCACTAAGCATTGGTCTGTGATAAAACTACAGACAAGTTGATAGACACAACACCCAGCAGACCTCCAAGGAAGCCTTGAAAAGAGTCAGACGAGGAAGCCAGCCACACATCCAAATGCTTATGCTTTAGAAATTTATTTCAGTGTGGACATCTGAGTCCCGCAGCTGCTGTACGTAGCCTTTTATATAGCCACAGGTGTTGGCTTCAGTGCCGGAGCACAGAGTGCCTGCAAACAAAGGGGAGTATAGTAGAGGCTGCCAGAGCAGACATCATGCCAATTTAATACTGAATGTAAAACAAATACTTGTGCCAATTTGTTTCTAAATGCATTTTTAGTCAGAAAAAATTGACTTGTCTTTTGAGAGCATTATCTGTGTGTGGATGAATGTTCCAAGTTGTAAAGTAGTATAAAGTGGGCTTTTAAAAAAAATCAACAGAAGTAAACAAAACATGTAAGACTTGCAAATATCAAAACCTACTAGTCTGGAGTTTATGCTGTTATTACTTACAAACATTTCAAAACATATGAGACTAATTTAGTTCTTCGTGGTCTCACCTTGATGTATTTTTTGAGACAAATTTATTCTGACATAATAAAACAATGGCTTCTTTTGAGCTGCAGCAGGAACTGAAATTAATTAATTTTTTTTCCAGAATACAATGAATTAAATCTGAATATTTATATCAGAGGGATTCTAAAGTTAGAAATTTTTAATTGAACTGATTGAAGTGTCGTGCATCTTCTACTCAATAATCTATAATTGTGACACGTAATATTTCCTGCTTTTATCAAGACTATGTGTTCCAGTGTATACAGTATTTGTAGTTTTAAGATGAAAGCGTTCACCTGTAAATAGAAGTGTATTTTAGGCATTTAGCTAATTAGATTTGAATTTTATTTACATATATATTTATCTATATAATAATTTGTCTTCGGTCTGTTCCAAAAGGAGAGGTTGAGGTGTGGAGATCCATTTAAAATGATTAACTACTTATCACCATATTACAGACGTTATTTTTTGTTCTATACAAGGAATTCCCTATACTAATATTTACCAGTAGTAGCATTAACAACTGCTTCTGCTGCCAAAGTTACAGTGAATGTTCGAGATGCTTAGCATTTTGCAGTTGAAAAGAGAGTTACTAAAGGGTCTTTTACTGTAAAGATGCAAAATCCTTCTTTTGTACCACAGCCTTGGTGGCTTTTAATATTAATGCACACCTGGACATTGCAGAAAGATTTCCTGTGGGCAAATGACATACATTTTCTTCCAATTTGACTCAGACTGTGCAAGCAGAACATTCATTGCAGTTTTAAAGATGCACTAAAAATCACTTACACACTAAATCACTGAAGTGTCACCAAAGAGAAAAGTTGTGACTGCAGAATGGAGGTTCCTAATCTGAATTCTTGGAACATTTCCTGTTTAATATGCACCTTCACAGATCCATTTGATAATTCAGCTTGTTGAAAAATTATTATGTGGCTAAATCCTTACAATAAATCCTGTCTTTAGTGGATTGATATCACTCTAAAAGGTATTTTCACTTTTATTTTAAATGTCTCTCTACCAAGGTTGCAGTTTGTGCCCATGTATAAGTGACAGATTTCTGTACGTTAGCTGCTCACATATTTTTTTGTCTAACATTTTAATGTGTTGCTGGTTTTGGAATTGAATATCAAATTCAAATATTTTCTGGGACATATGAATTTAGGGAAATATTCTAATATAAGGAGAGATTTTAAATCTAAAATGCCTAAAATCTCTATTTTCAATTTTAATTTTAAATTTCTAAATTTACACAAAGTTTATTTTGTTCTGTAAAGCAATTCATGAACTTAACCCTCAAACAAAAGTTTACTAGTTACTAAGCTAATCACAGACATATTAATATTATTTGTAATTGAGCACAAATTTAAGCAAGAATTGTCACCTACCCATATTTTCCTGAAAAGAGAGTATTTTTCCTCTGAAATCCTTTATTAAAAATGTTTTTAAAATGTATATATTTATCTACATCTTTTAGGATATGACACTAGTCGATCGATTTCATATCAAATTTCTCCTGTGGCTCAAAACAAGGATATAGACAGGCATTTCCTAATTGTGCTACATGCTTCTAATATTTAAGCAGAGTGAAAATCCAAGAGAGTTGGGGTTCATAGTGTCCCTTCTGCACAGGACTATGAAATGAATCTATGAAATATCTCCTAAACATATCTTCTTGATATACCCTTCTCCTATTGAAAAAGAGTATTTTGCTTTTGTAAAAGAGCAAACTTCCTAGCCCCGTATATCATGACGTCTTATTATGGTTTTCCTAATCCTATGTATGCATCATAGGTTGTATTTTAAAACTTCATAAACTTTGCTTGCTAGAGCCTCCCAAAATGCTGGTTATCTATTTTGTCACTTATGTTTCCCCTTTTGTAGATGGGACTAAATACATTCAAATAAAATATGTTCAAATAACCTATCAAATGTGATCTTAGGATCTATTTCTGCATCAGTCTCTGTATTTTAAACAGTTTTCACATATTTGTGCAAATTTACTCATTTATGTTGCATTTTCTTGATCACTTATCATTGAGGTTTTTTTTCCTACAACTTATGCTACTCCTTGTGCCACATTTTCCTCTTCTTCCAGTTTTAGTAAGGATGATTCATTTTCAGTTCTCAAACTTTACTTGAGAGCACCAGAGCATCCTATTTTCTTTTGTTTTTATTTTTAACCTTCACAGCTATGGCAGATTATTCCTTCTAGCTTGAAAGAATTTTTAAAAATCATTCTGTGTAAGTCTGTGGCTTCCATGTAGGAAAAATGCAGCTTTGCTTCCAGAGTGAACAAGTAATCATCAGTGTATTTTAATATATTAGCATTCCAGTCTGAATGAAATGAAATATATCAAAAAGAAAACAAAACAGATATTGATTTCTTATTTTCTTTATTTTTGGTTTAGAAAATGAACTGGGCATTTGAGTTACTTCTTTTATTGCCACTAAAAATATCTATGTTCTTTGTGTGTATTTATCACCAAATAGCCAAATAAAGACGTTTGTCAAGTGCATCATCTTCTGTCCTCAAATGCACTTCCAGTCTATCAGACAGGAGGAATAATAAGAAATACAGAGAGGTGCAGTATTTAGTCTGAACCAAGAGTTGAATTCACAGGCAGTCTAAATACCAAATTACATAATTTCTCCTCTCGCCAGACAGGCCCATTCAGGGTGACCAGCACACAGCTGCTAAACTGGGTCTTATCCAATCAGACACAGTCAGAATGGTCCCTTTTCATTTGGGCAATTCTGAATTCCTTTAGCAGGAAATGGAACACAAGCAGAAAAGTTTTAAAAACATCCCAGACATGAATCAACAAAAACCCTGAACATCTGCTCATCAAAGAACATCAGAAAACAGTGTATTTTATTTACACTACTCTTCCTGATGTACTTAGAATGCCTAATAAGATTAGAGATCACTGGAAAAATATTGCAGATGTAATGTGGCCATTTGACTTTCCAGATTACTGGTGTCATCTAACTAAAATATCTGAAATATAGTGAATCAAATCACAGCTTCTGCAATTTTATTAACCTAAATATTTTGGTGTAGAATGGTGTGATTTTATAAAATCAAAAAGATAATTCCAATACTCACCAAAACCAGGCTGTCCAAAAAAGTACAATATTTCAATCAATATTTTACTTCCTTTGGAAGATAAAAAGTTCCTAGCCAATATAAAAAGTAGGATAGTAGAAACTGTGGTTAATGTAAATGAATTCAGCAGAAAGAGTGAGGAACATTTTCAGTTAGGAAGAGTTCAGAGTTGGACCCCACATCAGAGCAGATCAGCACAACCTACTGACTAGGCCCTGCACTGGGTGGAAATCAGGCTACAACATTTAAAAGTCTAACATAGTTTTTCTCAACCATAAGAAAAATCTCACAATGCCTAAAGTGTCCCACAGATCCTAAAAATCATTTAGGATTATGCATCCATATCCTTGTGAGAAGTATTACGAAAGCAAGTCTAATTTCGACTATTAGTTTACTTGCTTCTCCAAGAAAAGAGCTCATATAGTTACCCTTCTTGACAGTACCTCAAGTCTTTTAGAGCTATGTTCAAACTATCACACAGGAAGTGTTTAGCACAAAGGTGGTTATGGGGGTAGCAGCTTTTTCAGGATGAGGAGCATTTTAATTTTACTTTCCCACTGAATCTGGATATTTTAGGCTTTGAAAGCTGTGCCTATCACTTCAGCATCAAGACACTGTTTCCTCTGAGGCTTTTCAATTAATTATCATAGGAAAGCATCTTCCTCAGTAATATGTGTTTTTTAAAGGAACCAAGTGTAGCACCCTGGTCAGTCTTTGAAAGTCAACCTGAAGGTTGTGCAGTTTTTTCAGTAATTTATAGAAGAAGCAACGCTATCATAGTGTTAGTTCAGAGGAAGAGGACAACAGCATTGATGAATGACTAGAGCAGCTGTAAGTCACATAAGGGGTAATTATTTTTTGCAAGTGAAGAGAAGAATTTTATTCTGCATGTTTGCTGTGTAGATACAAAATATTGCTGGCAAAGCCAAAAAGGAAAAGCACCTGCTGAAAGAACTGTGGAGAGGATTATCTCCCTTTCTTATGCATGCGCTTATGAAATACGTACTAAATGCTGGACCATCTCCAGTATTTTCCTCTTTGTATATTTCTAGCCGTTGAATCAATTGCTCATCCCCTCTGCCTGACCTGTGAAAAAGACATCTGCCCTAGAGAGAGTCCAAATATCAACGTATGACATGCCTAAGTCACCTGGTACCAACCTGCTAGGAGAGAGCCTGTGTTGTTTTTTTAAGTAGGGTATGTTTGAGTGGCATTGGGTGGCTTTGCCATTCGGACATGAGTCCCCTGCTCTCACCTGCCCCTTATGCCAACTCAGTAGGCTAGGAAGAGCTGCTTATTCATTTCTTTCCACCTGTGCAGCTGTAAGGACACTCAGCCAGCAAGGGTCCCTTGCTGATTTGTAAACATCCTGCCAAGTAGGAAGAATTAATAGCAAGATCTGAATCATCTCTAAAGTAACCTTAGTGCTCCTATGTCTTATTCCCTCAGTATTATGTCATTTTTTCCTGCTCCTGTCCAGTATAATAAAAAGGATCTCTTAAACACCTACAGCAGAGAAGTAGGTTGGGGCAGACTGAGCCATTTCTTCAGCCTACCCTTTTGTCTTTGTGGCTGTAAGCATTTAAAAACCTTTAGGCCAGATTTTCCAATCCATGTCATGCTGCTGAGCTGCTGCAAAGAGGATGGATTCCAACCAAGGTTGGCGAGTGGCCACAAAATTGCCAATCTGCCAGTCCAGGCAGTCAGGAAAGGCGGATGTGGCTCTGGCCCTGGCTGTCCCTGCACAATGCCATGGCAGGGCTGGCCAACCCCGGCTTCGAGGCACCAGGAAGCCACCTGTGTGACTGCATGCCAGGGGCCATGTGGGGAGGTGGCTACTGCTGCTTCCACTGAGGACAGCTGCATGTAGAGCAGGCATCTGATTTTTCAGCTGGAAAACAGAAGAGTTAAAACAATTCATTGGTTAGAGGGTAGGTTAAACAATCAGTGAGAAACTGATAAAACTGAACCATATCTGATAATGTTTGAAATATATCTGAGAATTATCTTTAGCACCAGCTTCCCAGTATACTATATTTATCAGTTTGATGCACTTTTTTACATTTTGTTTCATAACTTTTTGTTCTATTTCTAAGTAGAATGAAGGATCTGAAAGCACGAGAGTGAATTGTCAGAAGTAAACAGTGGGAGATGCTTTGTGAGGACCTTCAAGGTTTACAGAAGCCTTTTAGTGAGGAACCATGGCCCTTAGTTTCCATGATATTGTGCAGAGAAAGAACAAAGGTGTCTGTTGCTCCAGTTGCCTGCAGGTCTTGTTTCTGCTCCTAATACCTTTCACTTCTTTAAGATCATAATTTCCAACTGTAAATTCATCATACCATGCCCGTTAAGTGCTACACATGTCTTTAACACTGCCTGGAATGGTGACTCCAGCATTACTCTGGGCCACCAGTTCCAATGCTTTACCACTCTTTCCATGTAGATTTTTTTCCTAATATTCCTGCTGTTCATAACTTTCTTGGGCCTGAGTGTCATGATTCCCATCCCTAATGCTATGGGAAATGTCTAAACAGCCTCAAATGTGACTTTGAGCTTCTTTCCATTCTCTTTCCCCCATTCTTCTCTGCCATACAGACCCATCATAGCTTGCACTTAGTTTTCAGCTCATATCCTTAGCTCCAGCTATTGCTCTTTCTGGAGATTTGGGATTTACCTGAGCACCTAATTCAAGGTTTCAGGGCAGCAGTTCTACAGTTCTCTGTCTCTGATTCTGCAGCCACATGCTCTATCACAGGGAAATAAACCAATTTAGAGAAATGTAAACATATTATAATAAACTTACATCTGGGTGGTCACGCATTGACCTTCTTCTGCTCTGTGAATGTATATCACATTGCATGTGGGATTGATATACATATATCACATCACATAGCCTTTGCCCGCAGGTATATCCACTAGTTCTATTAGTTAGGGGCCTCAGTGGTCCATAGTGATGGAGCATGTGCTCTGCTGTATCTGTTCATGCATTAAAAGCTACCTCTACCTCAATATGTATTAGTATATATCAAAAAGTTATTGTATTTTTATGTATGAGAAAGTTAAATTAGTGTGTATCAAAAACTTATCTGGCATCTTCTGGTTCTCTACTCATTTTATAGTAAAGAGGCAGTCTGTGAAGCGCTAAAAGTAATCTGGCTTTTAAAAGAAAATCCAACCCCTAGCAAAGGCTGCAAATATAAAATATGGCCTACTTAGAAAAGAATCCTATTAGATGGATTTACACATGGCTCCCCGAGATCAAACTGTCCAATGTGACAAATAGGACCTGAAGCCTTTTGCTCTTTAATGCTATCAGCTATGTTTTTCAGGTTACTTTTCCTTTCTCCCTTCAGATTTTGGTGTGCTATAAAACATGCAAAGTACCGTCTGATCCATATAGAACTTAGAGGTTTAAAAATTATGTTTTCCCAACCACTAAATTTGCTACATTCTGATTTGATAAACAGTATTGCTGTAAACAAGAAAAAAAGCCCTAAATCTGGATTTGCCAGAACTAGTTATATGACATGGCACAATAGGCCTCCTCAGAGGCTATTCTAAGCTCTGAAACAGTCAGTTCTCATATGCTGCACAAAACAGTCTATTTTCCTGCAGTCAAAATCATTTTTTCCTGACTTCAAACTGCTGCATCTCACCCCATGGTGCAAAACCATGTGACTTTATTACAAGACTAACAGTATTGAGTGATTTTGTCTTGAGCATCTTGCTTCAAGTGTCAAGTGTTTTTGTGAAGTTCTCAGCACTCCTTTCTGCCTGAAAAGAAAATAAAAGGAAATCTATGTGTCCCTTGGGTGCAGAAAAAGAGTTTATGATACCAATACATTTAGGTGGCTCAGCAACCAGGAGTTAAACCAAAAGAAACACAAACATATATTTAAATTTGTTTTCCATATTACTCTTATGATTATTACTTGTCTGAGCAGTGATTTGGAAAGTTGAAATTTGATCAACCAAAATAGTTGAATCAAATGAAATAGTGAGGGGCAGAGAGACTGCTTTGTAAAGCTGCTGTTGATCTTAAGATAAATGTTTGGAAATACTTCTCTATTTCAAAAGTTACAACATCTTATGATCTTACAGTCCTTTTCAGTTGTTTGTTTTAAAGCAAAATGTTTATCAAAGACTTACAAAAAATCCTGCAAAAGGTGCTATGCAATCCACTATTGCTTAGGGATGTCCACTATTGCTTACTTATTGTTTGTCAGGACTATCTTCTGCTCTCTTGTCCCTTTTCACTTCATTTCCTCATGTATTGTTCCTCTAAATGAGAGATATATTTGCCGGAATCTTGTTTTTGATTAGATGTCACAATTTTTAGAGTCAGGGTGGAAGACACAAGAAGGAAATACCCTTGCTAAGCAGATAACTTGCTTGCGGCACTCACAGCACAAAATATTTAAAGGGCTACTCTCTAGCAAAACTTCGCTAGATATTTTCTATGTAAAGTGCCAGTGGCAGTATTTCTGAGTACTGAGCCAGTATCTCCTTCTCTAGCATCTTGCATTCTACTCTTATGAAGAGGACATTTCTGTCTTGGTCTGACTTAATTTTTTTATGTGTTATGAGCAACAGTGACATAGTATCACAAAGCAGAAGAGTTTATATCCTAGATAATAAACTAAGGATGAGAGATTATGAGGAATCTGTGACAAAGAGGGGAAAAAAAGTAGTTCTAGCCATAGCAGTAAATTTCCCTATGCTTTAGCTTAAAAAAAAAAAAAAAAGATTGCGAATAACACTGTAAGTGGGCTAGATTCCCAGCTGTCATCAAAAGCAACAAAAGAGTCATTATGTATTTATCCTCTCAAGGCCAGTTCCCAAGGCTCCCTTCTGACATAACTATTGTGCCAGAAGCTTGCAGCTTTTGCTAACCTCATGCTAGGGAATCCCCATCCAGAGATAGCTAGTTTCAAGCAGCTAGAATACAGACCACAGTTAAAAAAAAAATGAGTATGTGCATGCTCATGAGGAACATCTGCCCTATGAAGAAAGGCTGCGAGAGCTGGGCCTGTTCAGCCTGGAGATGAGAAGGCTGAGGGGGGACCTGATCAGTGTCCATAAATACCTCAAGGGAGGCAGTGAGGAGGATGGGATTGGCTTCTATTCACTAGTGGACAGTGATAGGACTAGAGGAAATGGCTTCACACTGAAGCATCGGAAGTTCCACAGGAACTTAAGCATTTCCTCACTGTGCAGGTGACAGAGCCCTGGAACAGGCTGCCCAGAGAGATTGTGGAGTCTCCTTCTTTGGA
>JAUBOD010000824.1:8300872-8342263 GCA_032353885.1 Nothura maculosa | reverse complement strand
AAGCATTTCCTCACTGTGCAGGTGACAGAGCCCTGGAACAGGCTGCCCAGAGAGATTGTGGAGTCTCCTTCTTTGGAGATCTTTAAAACCTGCCTGGATGCAGCCCTGAGCCATGTACTCTAGGTGACCCTGGGGCAGTTGGACTAGATGACCTGTAAGGTGCCTTCCAACCTTACGCATTCTATGATTCTATGATTCTATGACTGCAAATGGAAGCTTAAATGCTATCACTTGGTATTTAAATGTTTACAGCAGTTAACATTAAGTTATCTTAATCTTCCTGAACAGAGAAGACCTTTAATTAACTTATCCTTTAACACATCAAAATTTATAGTAGAACTGAGCAACTGATTTTGATATTCTGATGGCCAATATTACTTCTTAAAAGAGTAAAATCTTAGTATCATCTAAATGGAACTGAATATCTGCTTTTTCCTCTTCTCTTTCTGCATATGTTATTTTATTATACATGACAATATATTAATTTAGTTTGGCCTTATATTGAATCTTACATATATTTAAATTCTCAAATAGCATATTTGAAATGAAAATAATATATTAAAGATCTGTAGTAGAACCTAATGGATTTATAAAAATAGAAATCTTCAAGTACTAAGGCATAAATATTTATGGTGAATTTTCCTACTGCTGTTTATATTTTATGTAGCATAATCTTTCTGTTATAGCATTGCCTGTGGTCTGGCTTTGATTTATGTGAAAAGAAATTCAGAATAGCTCATCTCAAGCAAGATAGTAGCAGATAGACAAAGAGTTAATATTAAGACTGCATACTCCAAAGTTTTAGAATGAGTGACTTATTTATGTGCATATGTTGTGCTTCTAAATTAAAAGGACAATTTTGTGCTGAAAATTAAATCCTTGGTGAATTGTTTGTTAAAATAGAGAAAGAAAGCTTTTAAAACATCCTGTATTTTACAGATACACCATAGAGTGCACCCAGTAGTGGCTGTTTCTTCTTTCCGATTCTAATTTCATTGAGAATGATATAAATCAGGAGTAACACCAGTGAAAGCCATGGAGATGGCTAGGGTAAGGTGAGAACAGAATGAGCAATTTATTGTCACAGCTATGGAGCAAATATGTAGAAGTGATGGATTATTACTTTATGGACTGTGTCACAGCTTGAACAGAGAAAAAATGGTGTGGCCTATACGCAATTGATTTTTATTCCATTCTAAATGCTGGTAGAGCCATTGTTTGCCACCGTTCTTATGCAGACAACTGGAAAAGTACAAAGAAATTGTACTGGATGTGAAGATCCTTTGCAAAGATATTTTCAGTTTATTGATTAGAGCACAGCAGTTTCCCTTTTTATAAAGCAAAGTGTAAGTCTCTGAAACTTGTGACAAAGCCTGCCTGATAGAAAACATATTGGAGAAATGCACAGCAGAGATTTCCTGAAATTCTTCATTTCAAGTTAGTGATCTGTGGGAATAAATTTAGACTCATTCAGATTATCCAGATTCAGATATCTTGCTGGATGAGTTTGCACTTTTATGCCTTTCATGACAAGCAGTATATTCCTTTTTTTTTTTAGTTAATGTAAGATGGATATCTTTGAGTTTAACAGCACACTAGATTTTAATTCCTGATGTTTCTCTCAAATTGGTATTAACTTCCCCAGCAATTGTAAGCTTTACATTCATTCAGGTTAGCGCAATGGTTATGTATGATTCATATTGGCAGTCATTATTTTGTGCTAGTATATCACACTTCATAATACATTTATTTGTTTTTCCTTAATGTTCCTTGTCCTCTACAAATTAGATAACACTTGATTATGATCCTTAGCAAAAAATACAAACAAACAAACAAAAAAAAACCCTGGATTTCACTTTTAAAAGATCAAAGGATTTTGCTGCATTTTGCTGCCACAAAAGATTGTGCTGCCATTCAGATGAACCTGGACAGGCTGGAGAGTTGGGCAGAGAGGAACCTCATGAGGTTCAATAAGGACAAGTGCATATTCCTGCACCTGGGGAGGACAAGGCCCGAGAGGCATGTGGAGCTTCTAGAGAAGGTCCAGCAGAGAGCAACAAAGATGATTAAGGGACTGGAACATCTCTCATATGAGGAGAGTCTGAATGAGTTGGGCCTATTTAGAGAGGAGAAGGCTGAGAGGGGATATGATTAACATGTATAAGTTCATGAAGGGGGCAATGTGGGGAGGAAGGGTCCAAACTCTTCTTAGTGGTGGCCACTAAGACAGGACAAGGACAGGACAAGGAGCAATGGGTGCAAGATGCAACACAGGAAGTTCCATCTCCAGATGAGGAGGAATTTCTTTCTTGTAAGGATGACAGAGCAGTGGAAGACGCTGCCCAGGGAGGCTGTAGAGTCTCCTTCTTTGGAAGTCTTTCAAACCTGCCTGGCTGCCACCCTGTGCCCTGTGCTCTACGTGTCCCTGCTTGAGCAGGAAGGTTGGTCTAGATCATGTCTAGAGGTCCCATCCAACCTTAACCATTCTGTGATTCTGTGGTTCTGTGATTTTCCATCTTTGGAGATCTTCAACATTCACCTGAATACAAACCTGTACCATGTGCTCTAGGTGACCTTGCATGAGTAGGGGAATTGGACAATGATTGATGATTTTTAGAAGTTCTTTCCAATATCATCCATTTTATGATTCTATGATTCTGTGATCAGATAAAATGGCATACAAATTAGCTTAATTTTGACTGCTTAAAATGCAGAGAGCAGAAGTTTCATTCAAAAACACAGCTTAAGTAGTCATCAATATTTCAAAATTTTATTGAAAGACAAGCAAAAGAAATATATTGAATTGTTTTTATTTGGTAAGAAAATTAAACTACTAGCAAGACAGGGAATTCAAAAATCAAAATTTTGAAATTACTTAAACATTATCTTACAGTATCAAAAAAAAATTCAACATGGCGACCCCTAGGTTGAGAAAATGCCTGTATGAGTAGGATGAATTCAGCTCTTGGGAAATGTAAAACATTTAAGCTGTAGAGGTACCCAGATTTCACTAGATAGAAATGAAGGTAAATCTGGAGGATTCCCAGGAAAATTAAGAAGTTGGTTGAAGTTTTTCGATGCCATGCAATGATACAGAATTTATCCAGGAAGACAGAAAAACATGTTAAAGAAGATCAAAGGTTGCTCTATCTATAGGTCATTTAATATGAACAGTGATGCAGTAGATAACTTTTCTATTGGATGGCCATAACAGGTGACCATTTCCAATCTGATGAAGAATTTTGTGCGCAGTTTTGAAAATATACTTTGAAAATTACTGTTACAGAATAATAGTGGGGCAAAAATACAGTGTGCTTCAATTATTACTAGTAGATTTATATGGCTAAGAATATTTGAGTTATACTATTAAAGCTTATGGAGAATTGTTACAAGAATGAGAACATCTCATGTCTTAGATGTTAAACCAGAATCCGAGCATTATGATAAGACTGTCACAGAGACTAGCACATGGGAGCTTCTTTTTATCCCCTTCTGTGAAACAGCTTATGTTGCATATGGTAAAAGTCAGAATACTGGATGAACTGGACTCTGCATTGTTGAGTGTAAAGACTTTGTTAAAGTAAATAACTATCAAAGTGATATAATGCTTGTCTTTCAAAATTCTCTGACCACAATTCTTCTTGAATAAAATGTGCAATTGTATTCAATCTGGTAGGATTGTGGTAATTTATCCCAGGTGACAGTAAGCCTTAGAGCTTTCAGATAAGCTATGAAAGAAGAGATTTCAGCAAAATAAGTATTGAGAAGTAATCAGTTTTTATCTCCCAAAAGAAAAAGCAGCATAAAGCTAATGAAGTGTTTTTAAACCTAATGAGAGTATGCAGTGAAAAATCTCGCCTTTGAAGGGAACCAACAGTTCACCTTTAGTCTCAAGTTGAATCACATAAAGTTTCCTTGAAGGGACTGTCTGCACTGTTTCCTGTTGTTAGCTTGTAAGATGCACCTTCAGGTGATGCCACTGAGCTGGTATAACTAGCTGATATTTGTGCAGAAAATTGGAAAAGTCAAATGCTCCAAGCTACATATTAAGCCCCATTTTGAACAGCTATGATTTTCTGCTTTGGAAACAACCAAATTTAAAATATAAATGGAAGAAGAGGAGAAAAATGATGTGGGCATTTCTGTATCATTTGTCATTATGTTATCTAAGCACTGATGATGTTTTGTAAAAGTCACTGATAGATCTGGTGTTGTGACAGTCTAAGCTGGTACAAACTCTTTACCATGGAGTGAGAAACTTAGAAAAATAATTAGTAAAAAACAAACAAAAAAATGTTTTATGGAAGATTTCCATGATCAGTGTTAGGATGATCACCACCCACCAAAAAGATGCAGAAATGGAATAGTATACCCAGAACTACATCAGTGGAAGTTCTGTGGATTCTAGAGCAAATAGTTCAGGTGTCTAATGAAGGATAAAACAGGTGCACAAGCTCCTGAGTTTGCTCGTAGCTTGGAAATTAGATGCTTCAAGTGTATCAAATGGTGAATATTCATAAAGAGGTGAAGTGAGCCTAAAAATCTAAAATCAATATGAACAAGATTTTGAAATGTCCAGTGAAGTTTTAAAACATGATTTTCATAAATCTTTGATACCTTTTTCAGGTCTTATTTATCCACATTGCTTAGCAAGGATATTTGCACTAAATTCTTAAGTTTTATCTAAAAAACTAATATTTGCAATAATTGCAGATTAGCTAATTACTAAACTGCTTTGAGACAGACTGTCTCATTTGGAAAATAAAACCTACTTAAAGAAGTATTGACATGTGGTATATTTGCATACGGTAGACTGGATTCCTACTAAGAGGAACAGTAAATAATTTTCAGCTCAGAAGTCTTCAAAGTAGGTATTAGCTCTTAATCTACAGAGTTCACATGCTTTTATTCTCCATGCGCATGTGATGGAATGTGAAGTTATCAGCCGCAGTTTTCAAAGTGCACTTGTCATTTGGCACTGTTCCATTTTTAGTGCCAATTTGACTATTGATTTAGTATGCAGGGGGCTTATTTTCTGCAAGGCTTAAAGGCTGCAAGAAAGAATCTATTTAGGTGCCTCAGGCTGGGCATTCAAAATGATTGCAGGCTTTAAAATATTTAGACAACTTGAGCGTGTCCTACTGTGTGTGTGTGTTTTAAATAAGCTTTCGAATATGTCATATAAAGCATATTGATTGTTTGAAAAATATTTTAAAGATAGTTGGGGAGGAAAAAAAAGACATTTTTGTCAGTAAGTTATTCACAATGACAATGAAATGCTGTTGATTTTAGGGAATATGTCATAGCAAATGAATAAAACCACAACTATCAGAAGGAAATGCCAACCTCAGGAAGCAAAATTTTCCCTACAGACATGGCTAGAGAAATATACTGCAGAATTAACTAGTCTGTGGATTTACAGTAGATTAATTATTCCACAGTAACTACCCATCTATGAAGAAAGTAGACTAATTTATCTGACACAAGTTGCAAGGAAAACCCATGTGCTTCTTTTCCTGGTGGAGACTCATTAGTTAACCTACTTAATAATTATTTTTAAAGGTTTAATTACATAATATGACATAATTTGGACTCAGAATACATTGACTAAACACTTAATTTTAGCAAAAATTAGCAAAAATGTTTTGGAGCTCAAATTTAAAACTGAAATTAGGGGGTTTTTTTTTGGAACTTCAGTAGAGGCCGAGACTGCAATGAATGAATTAGAACAAATTTAGACCACAAGAGTTAGCAGTGGTTTGACCTCAAAATCTTGGAGAATCAAATCAGATTTGATGTTTACCTAGTTGCATTTGATGTCAGCAAGATACAAGGTTGCCATATTTGTCATGAGCACTGTTAGCTTTACAGAGTAAAACTATCTATGCAGCAATCTCAGACTTTCTAATACTCTTGCTATATCCATGTATGGATGGTACACTTTGAAAGTGTAGAAGAGCACTGAAAGTTATTCCTTTTTTAACTTTTTATCTTTTGGGGTGCTGAGCTGAGTCATTTTAAAATTTTAGTACCATTTTTGTTGTAATTTCATTAGCTCTTTGGCTTTATTCCAGCCCTTTCAAATTCTGGAAGCATTACATGTAGTCATCTGAAGTAGAGGAGTGGGAAGGCTTGGCTGCAGGTATTGGACTTAAAGCTATTTCACAGGTAGATCTAGCATTGTAACAGTGTGTGATGCTGTGGGTAGCGCTCTATTCCTTCCTGACCTCAGCTTTGGATGCCTACATAACCAAGATGTGGAAAAATATGAGATTTTCAGGGTAAGAACCCCAAGGAGAAATGAATTGTCAAGGCCAGATAGGAAAGGTGAATAGGAAGAATGTTTTACAAAATTAGACAGTAGGAAGGCATATGTTCAGGTCAAAGTTCCCACGTAATTCTTTTGGAACTGGCCATCAAAGCTTTTTGTTTTGACAATCCTCCTAAGTCAGTTTGCTTTTTTCTCTTTTAAAATATGGCTGCAAGGGATGATGCCATCTTAAATTTTGATACCTGATTTCCATTATGCTTCTAGACTCAAGTGAATATACTGTACATGCAGAGGAAAGAACCTAATGTTAGTGTAACAAACTTAGGTCCCAGTAGGCTAATCAAAATACAAGTTACTATCAATCTGTTGAGATAACACTAACAGTCAATATACTGTGAAGATAGTTAGGCACAGGTTTTGTAGTCTCTGCCCCATTCTTCTGTGTTGTGCTTATCCTTGCTCTACTCCAAGCCCTGAGGCCAGTCCTCCTCAGGAAGAAGGTGAGGACAGCTAGAGCTGTAGTGTACAAGGATTTTGCTAGAAATGGCATGTTGGTAGAAGTTTCTTCTTTTGTGCCTCACTTAAAGTTCTTTTTATATTTTCTCATACAGTCTCTTTACATATTCAATACTGTTTCTTCCTTTATTTGCTGTTTAACGTTACCATTTTTTTTCTGTTATCCTTGCAAAAATATTCTACCTAACTGACAAGACTGCACTACTTCGATGACCAGTTGCTGACCACAGTTCACAACATGCAGGAGGACTAGTTATTATTACTATCTACCAATTAGGAATAGCTGCCATACAACACTAATGTGCATAGCCAAACTACAACTTAAGCATACTTATGCAATAGTCCTCTGAGTTCTATATGTTTGCTAAAGTCAGCTCAAGAAAAGAGAATGTGGGCAGGTGCTGAGGTCAACATAGATTTCTTTTTACTACTCATAGCAAAAACATGTTTATTAGTGTACAAATGAGATGCTTAAGTGTATCTATATTTATTTCTGGGTATGTGTATTTGTTTTGTAGCTCAGGTTTGTTATGAAAAAGAAAATACTGAACAGTGAAGGACATTTCTATTGGATTTCTCTCTGTCCAGAACATTCAGTCTGACCAGTATAGAGTGGGCAGTCATGGGAGCAGCATTGATTCACAGAAGTGCACTAAGGTCTGTGGGTGAAGGAGTGAATGAGAGACAAATGAAATGGTGAAATGGTGGTGCTGCCCTCTCTGGAGAGATGATGACAGACAGTACTTTAGAAAACTGTATGATCTCAAGAGAAAATCCAGAGTATTACTTAGAACATTTGGTATATACACTTGCTAGGAGATCATAGGTCTTTATGATAAGAATTAGAACAACTCACATACAAATTCCAGATAATATATGTATAAGCATATATATATATTGTTGTGTTATACTTCGGATATCATGACAAGTGCTTTGCAACAAATGCTCGGAAATGGATAATGCAATTAGTACAAATAATCAGAAAAGCCAAAACAGTAGTTCGTATCAAGAACATATAAAAATATTACTTATCATTAATGAATGGAAGAACATTAATTAGAAGACTGATGATTCTGTGTTTTCAACCATTTCTTATCTCCTTGGCTAGAAACATATAATTATTTGAGACCATCAACTTGTGTAAATTTCATTGTGAGATTTAACCAAATTGCTAATAGCGTCTAAGTCAAAAAAGTATAATTCTTCTTTCAAGAATTTCTTAACTTGAAAGGGATCTGCCTGAACTGTATTCATAAAATGAGAAATGAGGAACCTTTGTGGATAAATATGTCTGCCAAATTTAATTTATTTTTTTAAAAAGCACAAAAAATAACTATTTATTTATTGACAGAAGTAAACTGCTTTTAAGCCTTAAGTTAGTGTACAGGAGACCCTCCTATGGTCTTCATTAATAAAATGCCATAGCCTCTGCAGTGTTGATCAACAACCTGCTGAGTACTGGATTGATCTTGGGATATTTTTATGTATTTTGTCTTTATACATTTATACACATTAATACAGGATTATTTACTTTATCATGCTTGCAATATTTTAAATGAAAAAAGAAAGATGGTGTTCTTAGGAAAGGGCAGAATTTCTCACTTGATTTTTTTCTCCTTTTGTAGTTCGTCTTTCCTTTTTCTTTGAATCAATGTTGGAAAACAGAGTGTTTCTGATTGATAGCACATAAATGGTTAGGAAATGGAGCACCTCCCATCATTCCCGTTAGTCTGACTCAATTAAAAACTCAGGGATTATAAGACCAGATAGCCCATCTAATGTGGCATTCTTTCACACATAGTGTAGTGATTAGATTTTCAGATTTTGCATGTAGATGTCTAGTTAAGCAAATATATGACATGAAAAAATCACTTCTCAGTTACACAGAGCATTAATACCGAGCAAATGTATATCTTAACAGTAGCAGAACACAAATTTGTACCACTGAAGTTAACTGCAGCAGTGATTTTTTTCTGACATGTTTCTCGTTGTTAAAGAAAAAGTTTAAAATAAATTTCAGTCTGCATGCTCAATATATCATCTCAGCAATGATAAGTAAAATTCTCTCCATGCTTAGATAATCTCCAGGAAAAAAAGTTTTTTGCAGTCCTGTAGGTAGTATGCAACCTGATGTAGGAGTCTGCAACCATAGCCGCTTAGCTGCTATGATCTGAAGAGTAAAACCAGAGAAGAGGTTTCAACACAAGACAAGGGAAAAGCTGAAACACATATCTCACATAGCTCACTAAGAAAAGCATAGAATCATGGAATATGTGTTATATGTGTTAAATGAGAACTCTGGATGATGCCCACCATTCATATTTTGAATATCTCCAAGGATGAAGCCACATCTTCTCTTACAGATCTGTTCTCTGAACACCCTAATTGTGTGAGGGTTTTTTTGTTTGTTTTTTTTTTTTTCCTCAGCATCTAATTGGACATGCTGTTGTTGGAACTTGTTTCTGATGTGCCTATTCCTTTCAATGTCAACCCCTCAAAGAGCATCTCCATCTTCTCTATCCTCTCCTTATGTAGCTTAGGTCAGCAATAAGATCTCCTTTAACTTCTTCCTATTTTCTGTCTGGAATGAGGCTTGTGGAGCTAAAGGATGTAGTTTTCTTAATTTAAGATTAATTTTGTGGAATAGAAAAGGTTTTGGCCCAATACTTTAGCCCTAGGTAGGCAAGGCAGTTATTCCTCAAAGAGTTAATATCCTTCTAATACTTCATTTTGAGTAGAAAGTGAAAACAAGTAAGGAACTTTATTTGGAGTCATTTAAGCGAGTAATAACCGTTTTCAATCTTAGTTATAGTGTCACTAGTATAATATTATAATAAGTAGATTTTCTTCCTCTGCCTTAAGGTAGCTAATCTTAGAGACAGAGAATGCACATTGCAGGTTACATAGCACCATCTATATGCCCTCTTAGCAAGGAGCAATGAGCTGTGATATTGCTCTGCTACATCTGATGTGGATCATCATCTATCGCCCCATCTCAGCCCAGACTTTTCCGAAATGCTTGGTGCAAAAGTAATCCTTGAAAAACAGTAAGCTCAAAGACTAGAAATATGCCTTGCTGCAATGAGTAGCACATGAGGAGCTGGTCGCACAAGAAGAGGGGATAATCCAGTTGCATGGAAATGTCCTCCTATTTCTTCAATATGCAAACACAGCACCAAAAGTTGAACTTTTTGCTTTAATGCCTGTCAGGATGGCACAAGGCAAGGCTGGCATCATTGCTGGTCTGTTCACAGAATGAGAAGATTAGCAGCCACCTTTCAGACATTGTTTCCCCATGGTCCTGCACCTGTGAGAATGGATGGAAGCAGGTAGAGGAGGCAGAAATGAGAGGCCTCTATGGGTCTCAAGATGCTGAGCTGTCAGGAAGGCATGTAAGTACATCTGGTGTAAACTGGGCTGCGACTGTTCCTCCACCATAGCAAGGGGAGGACTGAAATGCAACTTTCTGGGTCATGGTGCGCACCTAAACTTACCCCTGAGCTATGCAATTATATGCCCCTGAATTTTCCTTATTCAGGCCCATGCTGGCTATTATATTTAAATGAGATTGAATGCTTCTATTCATATAGCTGTGATTAAATAAGTTGGCATAATGCAACCGTTTTATACAACGGTTGTGTACCACTGTGTCCCAGTGCATGTAGTATCTAGTGAAGTGTTGAAAAGAAAATCCTTAACTGATACTTTCCTCACCTGCAATTGGATTTTCATCTTATAAATGATATTTTTGAAAGGACTGTAATTTGATATGTTTTTTTTTCTTCTAGGAGATTTGTACAAAGATCACTACCCTGTTGATATTGGCAATGACAAGGCTAAACCTGATGCACTAAATGTCATACTTTTAAATTTTCCAGTGAGCATACATTGCAATGGTGTTTGCTACATGAATCAGCATAATTGTTCCTGACAGGTTGCTTGTTTCATTTTATCTTTCCCCCAATAGAGACAGCTCTTTACTTCTTTCTCTTGAAAAGTGGAGCATCTTTTATACAGCATAAGACTATATAAAATGAATTTAATGTTGAAACTCCAACAGAAAATATCTTTTATTGTATTTATTCCTGATGGAATTATTTTGCAGGAGGAGTGCTTTTGATCTTAGCATAGCTCTTATAAACTATAAATATATTAATTCAGACCATCCAGCATCAGAAGATTATAAATTTACAAATGTCAGAAAATTTATGGTTATTGTTCCTGCTCTGATTATAATTTCTTCTTGCTGGGTTTGCAGTGCATAGTATTTTTCAGTAATGCTTTACTGTACTTAATTTTAATTTCATAGCCACCTTATGCATGATTTATGATTACTGCAAGACTTATTAATTCAGACTTGAGAGCTTTTTTATGTTCACATTTTAAAATCTTCCAGTGTGTTAGTATATAGAAAAATGATGTGGGTTTTTTTTTTGAGGGAAGAGAAGACTAGAATAAAATAAGGAAAGGTGGAAAGAGAACCAGATAGGTAAGAATGCACATCTTTAAAGGATATTCAATTCATATTCATATTCAGTTATCTTCTTTTATACCCACTAAAAATACACTTACTTAATAGAATTTCACTGTTACTTGTAAAGCTTCTTCATTTTGCATTGACAAGTGCAAAACAGTGGGTTTATTTCTCTTTTCCCTCCATTTTTTCCAACCTTTCTTTCTGCTTTTCATTGTTCTCAAGCTTAGGGCTAGATCTCTTTAAGCTTTTTATGCCTGCAGAGAGTATCTGAGAGTATGTGTAAAGCTAAAGACTTTTACACATCTTTCAGAATTCCTTCAGAAAATCTTTTTAATTTTGTTTTATAGGAATAGTCAATAGGAAATTGGTCTGCATGGTGTAATTATAGTATGTAAATATACTCGTTAAATAAATTTAAGACATTGTCCCAAAATCAACAAAATTGTCTAAAAATATTTCAACATTTCTTAGAAAATTTTAAGATTTTCACTGATTTAGTTCTGAGTGAGTCACTCCTGAGTGGTTAACTAGAGCTCTTTTCTTGTTCTGAGGGAGGTGATGGTGGCAAAACAGGGATAAGAAAGAGGCAGCAGATCTTGCTAGGAAAATAAAGGAGGAGTAGATGATGGCAAATGAGAACATAATAAGCTAAGAGACAATAGCTATAAACCTACAGAGATTTTGAGAAGATGTCAGCAATGAGGTCCAAGTACAACATGTTTGAGCATCATTGCTCAATACTCTTATTTTTCCATCCTGTAAAACCAGTTAATCCCCAAAATATAGTACACTTACAAATGGCAGCATTGCTGAAGGCCAAAAGACAGGGGAATTGTGAGATAGTTGTATTATTTGCCTTCAGTAGGATGAAAAAGCTACCAAAAAATATTCAAGTATTCACTCCAGCTGTTATTATTCAGAAGTTTTGAGTCTAAGCTTCCAACTTTACATATGTGACATTCTTAGTTTGCATAGTTAGTGGAAAAGGAACTCATGGAACATAATTGAAAGTGAGTCAGGAAAATGTAGGCTGTGCTCATATTGTTGCTATGCTTTGATCTGTAGCCTTGTCTTTTGAGTTTCTTGATCCACTTTTTCCATAACCAAATTTCCACTAATGCTTCTATGTTCTGTGAGGCTCCTGACTCCTCAAGAAACATTCCAAAAATGTCTATATATAAACAGCCTTAATATCTGAAGAGCATGAACATTTAGAAGAGAACTAAGTGTCCTAGGAAAATGGAATCATCATGTTCATTTGGATTGTATTTGTTTGTGTCATTGCAGCCCTTGAGAGCTCTAGTCGGAGGAAAAAAATCATCCTTAAAAGCACAAAAGAAAGAAATTATCATTACCTAAAGGGAATGGATCTAAATATTAAGCAGGACTGCAAAAAGAGAGCAAAAGATTTGGAGAATTCAGTGATGCCCTGAGACATGAAAAGTATTCCTAACACAATGGCAATCTCATCATTGTTCAAACCTTTGTACTGGTGTAAAAGAAAAGTGGTATTTGAGGAAGCATAATGAGGTGGCTAAGGAAATGTTCATGGAGAATTTCTGCTCCACCTGCACAATAATGCAGAATAAACCAGAATGATGATTGTTGGAAAATCTAGTAAGTGGGCATGAGGCTAGTATCATCCACTAATTAGAAGAGGTCATCAGCATCTCTTAAATAAATAACAAGATAGATGGAAATCAGGAAGAGACGCAGTAGAAATATTTGTTTGATGCAATGAGGAAAGAAGAGCCAGTGAAGGAATATAAAGAAAGGGGCAGCATTATCCAAACAGTCATTTAAGAAACTCATTGTGTGACATTCTGCATGTGAGTGAGGAAAAATACATGAATGTTAAGGTGGAAGTGAATTTTCACTGCTAGGTTGATAAGATAGACTTAAGGGGATTAAAAAGAAACATATAGTAGAAGATTCAGTGTTAGTATATTTAATGGGTTAATTTATTAAGAGTTTAAGATATGTAGGCTAAAAGCCTGCCTCATCAATAAGATGTGCTATTTATGTTATTATCACATTTACAAAAAGTAAATGGTGAGAAAGTTTGAAAAGGAAAGTTACTCATGTTGACTCTGACCTCATGAAGAAACACAAAAAAGACCGAGGACAAGCTTTAATCTTTAAAGAATTTAGAATAGCAAATGCATGGTTTATATTTACAGATAGTCAAAGATTTTGGAAAGTGAGATAATCATGTTTCTGAAAAAACTTTAACTAGTATATGTCAGTGGCAGGCAAAGGAAAGCAGATTAAAGGTGGTCTGAGATAGACCTGAACAGAGAAATATGATTGAATTGTTTTCAAGTGAAGTATTCAGTGAATTTAGAGAGAAAGGAGAAGGAACAATGACTGATACAAATCCATGCTGTGACTGTGAGGAAAGAATGATAACTAAAGCATGTTAGATTGTATATGTATATGTGAAGTTGTAGAAGATGAAGACTGGAAGTGCTGCTGCAATGGGAAGAAGCACTTCTGTTATTTTTACTGCAGCCTTATTGCCACTGTGCTTTTGTAAGAAATATGTAGATTATTTTAGGATTTAGCCATCCTTTGAGAGTAAAAAGGACATAACACTGGTTTAATTTATGACCAGTGTGTATGGTTCTATTTGGAGCTTGTTTTTCACTAGTTATATAGGTTAGTACTAATACAGCTGTTTTATATTTAGAATATGATATGTAAGAGGAAGAATGTTGCTTTTTTAACTCATCTTTTTAGTGGAAAAAGATAATGAAAGCTATATAAAGTTCTGAAACCACAGGCAATTTATCATGCCCAATGTGTGAGCTAATGCCAGACTAGAGACATACTACATTGACTACTGATCACTTTAAACCACATTTAATGCCTTGAAATGAAAAGAGAGAAATTAATAGGGAAATAAAGAGAGAAAATGGAATATAAATAATGTATTTTTTGACATTTTAAGTCTTACTCTATTATTAGTCTTTTTATATGGGAAAAAATCCAATCAAATCAGATGACTATTCAGATTCACAGCTTTATCACATACACAGGGATTAGAGGATACTTAAAGAGGTGTTACAAAATAATACGGTATTTTTGATACAGATTGAAAGCAAGCAGTAAAGGGAAACTGATACAGTTTCTGTAGCTGTAGTACTTCAAAATATTATTATTTGTTGTTTATACTACAATAGGTACAGCTTTGTCAGCATTTCTTTTATATCACTATATTTAGAACTTTAGAATTTGTGAGATTTTACTTCAGTCTAAGGACTAACACACAAAATGTAAGCTGGAACGGATTTTAAGTAAATGAAGAGAAAACATGAAAATAGAGATTATAATTATTTCAGGCACATTTGTGCCCAGCTAACACAAATTTAATGTAGTTTCTAAGCTGAACTTGCTTTTAGTCCTAAAAATACACAACTGGATATGTTGTGTGTTTATAATGATGTCAGAGGCCATAGCACAGTAGTGTCAGTGAAGAAGCACCCTGGGGACAGAGCAATGGCAGAGGCTATCTCGCTCACCCTATGAAAGCAGCATGACTGTGAACCCTTCTCAAATGCCTTTGGACTCATGCAAGAAGCATGGAATGCAAAAAAAAATGAGATCAGTTGTCTCTGCACAGCTTTAGAGATGGATTCTCATATGAGATGGTAGAAATTGGTTGGGGTGGTTCATGACTCATGACTGCAGTGCAGTTGAGATTGAATGTAGACTTTTCAGGAAAGGTGGGCTGAGGAGAAGATGAGCTACTACTCTCCATTTGAAGAAGTGGGAGTGTACAGACTACTGCCTTGGAATGCGGGAAAAGAATCACAGAATCACATAATGGGTAAGGTTGAAAGGGACCTCTAGACATGATCTAGACCAACCCACCTGCTGAAGCAGAGACACCTAGAGCACGAGGCACAGGGTGGCCGCCATTTGGGTTTAGAAGATCTCCAGAGAAGGAGACTCCATAACCTCCCTGGGCAGCCTGTTCCAGGGCTCTGTCGCCTTCACAGAAAAGAAGTTCCTCCTCACACGGAGATAGAATGTCCTGTGTTTCAACTTGTACCCATTACCCCTTGTCCTGTCACTGGCCAACACCAAGAAGAGTTCGGTGTCATCCTCCCTCCATTCTCCCCTCAGGTACTTCTACATATCGATCAGATTCCTTCTCAGTCTTTTCTTTTCTAAACGAAACAGGCCCAGCTCACTTAGTCTTTCCTCATATAATAGATACTCGAGTCCCTTAATCATCATTGTTGCTGTCCCCTGGAATGTCTGTAGAAGCTCTACATCCTGGGGAGCTCAGAACTGCATCCAATACTGCAGGTGCGGCCTCACCAGCGCTGAATAGAGGGGCAGGATCCCCTCCCTCCACCTGGCAACACTCTTCCTGATGCAGGCCAGGATCCCATTGGCCTTCTTGGCCACAAGGGCGCACTGCTGACTCATGGTTAGCTTGTAGTCCACCAGGACTCCCAGATTCCTCTCTGTGGAACTACTTTCCAGCAAGACAATCCCTGAACTGTATTGGTGCCTGGGGTTATTCCTCCCCAGGAGCAGGACCCTCATGAACCTCCTGAACCTCCCTAGGTGCAGGAACCTCATGAAGTTCCTTTCTGCCCAATTCTCCAGCCTGTCTAGGTCCCTCTGAATGGCAACACAGCCTTCTGGAGTGTAGGTTGCTCTACCTAGATTGGTATTGTCTGCAAACTTGCTCAGGGTGTACTCTGTCCCCTCATCCAAGTCATTAACAAGCAGGTTGAACAATATTGGGTCCAGTACTGATCCCTGAGGGGCACCACTGACTACAGGCTTTTAGCTAATCTTGGCCCCATTTATCACTACCTTCTGAGATCTGCCATCCAGACAGTTCTCAATCCACCTCACTGTCCACTCATCTAACCCACACTTCCAGAGCTTCCTCATGAGGATGTTTGAGGAGAATGTCAAAAGCACTGCTGAAGTCAAGGCAGACAACATCCACAGTTCTGCCATCATCTATCCACCAGTTTAAGTATGTAAATAAGATGAAGTTCTTTGATGTGGACAGAAATAAACAATCTGTATATATAGGAAAAAGTGGGATTTCCTGATCTTTAATGTGAACAATAGATATTTAAATCCTTTCTTAAAAAGCAGTATTGAAAACCTAGCAGTCAGTTAGAAATATTTTTTAGACATGATTGACATCCTTCCCCTTCCCCACATAAAAATACTGTGTGCACAGATTTTTTAATCATTAATACTGAACATTTTTGAGTGGCAGATTAGTGTGTATGACTTATGCTGCTCAGTGGCTCATTGGAAACTGCTGTTCTGCTTCTAAGCTCCATATATCATCTTTATTCTTCTTCAATATCAATATTTTTCATGCATTAAGAACTTTTCAAACAGCACTGACACAGTGTGCTGAGGAATGTGGTTCTCCTGAGATAACTGCACCTCTAGAGAACTGAATTTGCTTAGCTACTACTCAGTTCAAGATGCTGTAAGATAAGATTGTCTCGTGAGACTTCACTCTCAGTTATGTTAAATAACTTATGCTTTTCATAAAGCTTTTTGAAGCTTTTCTATTTTTCCCAAACTCACTACGAATAAGTAGTTTATTTATCATGATTAGTATCATTTATAAGAACACCAAAACATCTCCTTTTCAAATCATAAGCTATTTGAAAGCATAAAAATATTTTGAGTGGGGTTCATAAAGTTATTATAAAGTTATAAAATGAATTACATATTATTATAAAGCTATATATTATAAAGCTATAAAGTACCTATAGCTACTACAGTGTAATTTCTAAAGACAAACTGTACCAGCAACACATTCTAGTTATTGGATTTATGGGAGTTCTAGGTTGTTAATTATTGCCTGAAATCTTGACCTATGCGGAAAATGGTCACAAATGTCACCTATCTGAATTAGACGTGCAGCTTCATCATCTGTGAGAGTGCTATTCATTAATTCTGCTGGCAGGATGTCTCCGAACAGAACACAACTCTTCCTTTCTTTTTCTTTTTTTTTTGTTTTTTTTCAGTTAGAGAAAGGAAATGATTAAAACAATTCATTAAATATACACAGAACCTAATCAGTTATGCTTTATGCAGATAGATAAAAGATTCGGTCTCCAAATGTAAAATTGAAACCTGCCCACTACCCCTAGGAATTCTGTTCAAATCCTCTGTGAACATCTGTGATTTAGTCATGTAAACTGGGGATCAATATTAGTGTCTGTCTAGAAAATATGCTGAGGCACAGGAAAGATCAGGTTCCTGAGCACAGGAACTGTCAGGATTTTATGTACTTGCCAGGGAAAATAAGTTTCAGAAAATTTGTCTCCTGACTCTTTCATACAGTTTGCCCCTCTATTTCTTATTATATGTCACTGTCTGGAGGGAAACTGTTCTACTTACTGGGGTCAAGAAACTCCACTTTCTTTTAAGATGAGGCAGTCATTGAAAGATAAGGCAGTCATTGACAAGGTTTTTAGAAAATGAGTTCATTTCTTATTGGATTTTCTCCCACTGCTGATACCTAACTGATACTTTCAGGGAAACTCTTTTGTCTCTTGCTGTTCTTATGGGATGTTGTGTTTTACATGGTAAATGTAAAAGCCTCAGGTTTTTAACTGGTGAAATACATTATCAACTCAAAAAAACAGCCAAAAAAAAGTCAAGAAAGGGCCTTCAGGAGTCTCTTCTACCATGCTGACAGTATATGCTACCTGGATTGTTGTATTTTCATGGAGAATCTCTTTAAGTTTTATAAAACAAATTACTGAATAGAATTTGCTTCAATGCACCCCAAAGATAGGTACTTTGGGTTTCCATGGGACTATTCATGAAGAAAAAATATCTTTTAGGTTCACATCCCTGAACCAAAAATGTGCTCAGGGTCCATATTCTGAAGGAGCAGTGAGTGGAGTGAAACAACCTCTCACATTGAATAGTGGAGATAATATGGGAAGTGACCAAGGCTCAGAGCTCAGAGCTGGGTCTACATGTTTCCTGGTGCCAGAAACAAGTGCTACTAATTTACCACATTACAAGGAAAAGGCCTGATGAAATTGCATGTTTAGAGGTGATGTGGGACCAAGTAGCTTAAGAACTATTTAATTCCCTTTTCATAATTCAGTATATTTAGATGTGGGCAACAACAGCAGCAACTCTAGAGAACAGGAGGAATTTTTAACTCCCTAATATACCCTGAATCACATATTGAGGAAGAGTCACAGGTTTTATACAACTGTCATCAGTAGTTGATAGCTTCAGTCTTTATCTAATTCTTAATCTCAGTCATGGAGTGGCTGGGCACTCACTTCCCTGAGAAACAAGAAGAAATTACTGAACGTGATTTTGAGTACTTTTAGCTGTATAGTACGGAATTAGAATAAGGGTTATTTAACAGTCTGTCATGTACTTGCCACCTTACTTTTACCTTTTGGTCTGCATGTATTACGTTTGTGGCTTGATTTTCTGCTTCTATTGGAAATAATCATTTAAATAAAATAATAAAAGCTTAAGATGAGGAAATAAGCATAATGATTGAACTGTAGCATCTGGATTTCTGTAGTTTCACTGTGTTGCTAATAAATCATCTAAGTAAGGGATTGCATGGGTTTGGTATTTAGGGAGAGACTAGCACAAAAGTAGCTGGGAAACCTTCAAGAGCTCGCTTTATGTCATACACTTTTGAACTCTTATTTCCTGATAAATTTACTTTTCCACTCTCCTGGAAAAGACAGGCATTTAGCAAACCCAGAGTGCCAATCTAGTATAAAAAATTATTTTAAAATGAATTTAGGTATCCCAAAGATATGACAGTTCTTGTTAAGTTTATTCTGAACAGGTAGTTTATACTGTGAGTTATGTTGCTGAGGAATTTGGCCAGTGACATTTATGGGAAAAGCATTTGGCCATCTGTCTTCTGTGATTATGGTTGCTGTGTAAAAGCAGTTTTGAGGGAACCTTTCTGTGATACTGGGGAAGGTGGCATTGACGTTGGCACAGGTATTCTTAACTTAGCTATATGAGGTGTTTTACCACATTTTATTTATAAGTCTTAAATGCATCAGAAAAGAATATCTGTAGCTGACTTTTTCTAAAATTTTAAGTATAATCAGACCACTGGGGGAAAAAATGGAGTGCTGAAGACCAATATAATAGAAAATGTATTTTAGGTAAAAAAGTGCAAAAAAATACAAAACATAGTAGCTTTCTGATTTGAGTATTATTGTCTTTCAGCATAAAGACCTTTCTTAGTACCAGTTTTGAGTGGCATGACACCACAAGTTCAATTCCTTGTGGGCTTCAGTAGACATGCAAGCCTGGAGCATGCCTGAAGCAAGTTACTGTACTAACAAAGAAAGTTGCTCATTCAAACTGAATATTTAAATGTCAGTTTGCTGCAAGTTATCCTTAATAAATACTAACAACTTCCTAGTAAATGTTTCGCAGTGTTTATCATCACAGTATATTTTTTAAAAATTTCTTTCCTACACAAATTTAGGCTCTCTTGAGGATTACATGACTGAGTCCGTTTTAGTGTGGGGAAAGTACTCTGCAACTCATTCCATTGAACATTGTCACAAACATCCATTTTTTTGTTCTCGTCAGCCAGGAAATAACTTATTCTGCAATAACGATTGACAACTAACTGCCAAATATGTCATTCTAAAGGAAAAATCCGTACTTTCTTTATGGCAAACATAATTGTTCATGCTTTGAATATTTCATTTGCAAATAAGGCATATCATTTAAAAACCAAAATCCATAGTTTCATATGTCTTGAAAATGATCATAAAACATATTGAGTGGCTTTTTTAACCATAGTATTTACATGCCCAAACTGCAATATTGTAATCATCCTGAACTGTGAAATTAAGTGCATAAGAAAGCTGTACAAGTGAAAGTTTCACAGAAGAGATGAAAATTCAGTCAAAACTGAAAAAAAAAGTTAAAAAGTCTATTTCTGGAAAAGAAGAAGATCAAAACAAGATTTAACACAAATACAAAACATCAGCTCCAGCCTAGACTGAGACTTGAAACTATGTTTATAGCCTAATTCAGCTGTAACTTTTAACATGGTTTGTGATCTAATGGTCCTAGCTCTACCAAGAAGTACTCCCTGCCTGCTTGTCATCTTCCCTTCCCTTCCACTTTCCCTTTGTTTCCTTTCTTCTCACTCCCTAAAATGTTTGTCTGCATAACAGGCACTCATTTCTTCACTGGCTTTTTGATTGTCCTATTTTTTTTATAAGCAATTCTCACTAACAGCAACATTTTAAATATTTTTCTGCTATTTTGTGGAAGTACTGTTTAATGTACCATACAGTGTACTGTTGCAAAGGAATGACAGACAGGAAAATGCCAAGGAAATTAGATCTATCTTTGTCTCTTTGTCTTACATTACATTCACTATATTTTCACTTTGTTTTAATGAATTTCTGAACGTCCAGGTAAATGCAAATTGCAGTGCCAGTATACTTTTGAAATGTCTTGCAACCTAATTAAAAACAAAGAAACAAACAACTTGACCTTCCTAAAAATATATTTTGACTGAAAAATTTTCTTAGAGTTTTTTTCTGCATGCATGCCATATATAGTACCTAGGAGAATGAGGTCTCTGAGCACAGCGTTATTTATGTAACTACAAACAATTATTGCTAGCAGGAGGTCTAAAATTTTATCCAGTTTCTCTATCATAGGATATATTGTACAGGACTATTTCATATTTCATCATAGTTGTCTTGGGATCAGAATAACTTTTTTGATCGTGAAAATGAACAGGACTCTTCTACTGAAAAAGTACTTGCTCATTTAAGCTACTGTGGAGATGAAAGCTAAACTGTGAATATTAACGGTTTTGGACAGAGATAAAACCTTAAAGAAACATTTTATCAAGTAATTACATCCATTTTTCTTGCCAGAGTACATTCTTAAATTAAGCCACCGAGGTTTTTTTTCTAAGTGTTCATTCAGTGATATCTAAGTCAAGATGCCATCATCAATAGAATGTTAAATGTAAGTCAAGCTGGTATCTTGTAGAATATTTTTACATAAAAAAATGTTTCATGTCTATTTTATTAAATTAAAGACTCCTCTCATGACTTTGTTGCATGTCTTTGAGAGATGCATACAACATGGTGCTTCAGATAAGCTCCAGTCCATGCAAGCAGCTTGGTCCTGGGGCAGGAGTCTGTGCAGGTCACCAAGTACACGAGTGCTTGTCAAGTCAAGCCCCTCTTCACTGTGCTACAAGGTCTACGTACAACTTCTCATAATGTTTTTCCTTGTCAGCTTCCTGCAATTTCTAATTAAAGCAACTGTTTAACTACAGGCTGTTGAACCACCTGAGAGCCAGGGAGATCCTTGTGTTTGTGCGATCTCCGGTGTTAACAGCTCAGCAGGGAAACTCCTGCTGTCACTTATGTCAGTGCAAAGTCGCTCTCATGAAACCGTCTTATAAGGGCCATACAAATGTCCACTCTCTCCAACGGGAGTGTTCATTTACTTGTAATTAATTACCCTGAGACCTGAATTGATTAGTCTGCACCTTGACTAGCAGGTAACTGTAGTAGGTAGTAGAGTGGTGGTGTTGGCAGCTGCGGCCAGCTGTGGTACACAAAGAGATTGCACCACCATCTGCACTGAGGGTCTTGAAAGGGTCCTTGCTCCCTGGGGCCCTGCTCTGCAATGGCAACATGACTTGCTCCTTCCAGGCTCTAGACGGCTTTCTTCATTCCCTCTAAATAATACATCCAAAGCCAGCTATATTGGTTTGATTGGCATTAAGACACTATGCACTGCATCTCCTCCTCCAGTCCTCCCGCACTTTGTTTCCTGCTTCTTGACAGTGTCTGCAGCTGCAGTAGCAAGACTCTAGCCAGCATAACCAGGAGCTAGCACAAAGTGTGGTAAAAGCCCTGACATCTCTACTTGCTCCTACAGAAATGGAGCTATCAGCAAAGACATGTGGGTTTTATAAGGGCAGGCTGGTATCCTCCAAGTGTGATGTCTATTCCTTTTTGTGCCTGTTCTGGAGCATATGCCTCAAGTATTGATTGTGGTCCACTGACCTTTTTGGAATGATGTTTTGGCCCTCAGGTTGAAAAGACTGAATATTGCTATATTATACTGAATAATGCTACGTTATGCAAACTGGAAAATTTAAATGTACATTGTATCTTTTAAAGAAAAAAAAAGGATAAATTTAAGTTAATTTACAGTGTTTAAAATGTTCTATTGCAAAATGTTCTATTGTCACCCGCATTGAAAAGGGCAGTGTAAGAAGTAGTTGAAACAGATGAATAATAGTAGTGGGCAGTATTTTTTTTTATGGTAGTTTTTGAGCTATAACCACAGAGATGGCTGTTCCAAGCAGCAGTTTTCAAAAAAAAAAATCAAGATAAATTAAATAATCTTGTATAGATAGATGGATTACTGTCTCTCACAACTTTTTTTTTTTTCAAGAATAGATTTTAATTTCAAAATCCAGCAATAGAAACCTTTATAAAATTGGTGAAAGCAGTATTTTTCTTGTTTATCTCCAGTACAACTGAAATGAGACTGTGCCTTGCAATTTCATTTCAACTTAGACTTTACAACATTAAATGCCAAACATCCACACATATGCTCTAAGAATTTTGAAGTGTTTTAGAGCATTTTCACAGTTACTTGGTTACTACTTTTGTACAAGGAAAGTTCATTCTCTTATTTTTGCATCTTCCTTATATTTTTGCAGCCAGTTCCCACATCTGCAGTAGCTTTTAGAGATGTTCTTTTACAAAATGCTTTACCACAGGGGAAAGATTACAATAAAAGCTTCCCACCTCTCTATTGACTGTTCTTCTTAACATGCTGCAAAGTAATTCTTTCTGTCTTTCTCTGCCTCAGTGAATATTTTAGCGCTGTTGACAGTGTTGAGCAGCTCCAGATGGAGAGATCAAGACAAAATCCAACTAGGCTGCTGCTGATCCCAGTGATCAGAGCACTGTGGACCAGGGGCGTCGAGTGGCTGCCACAGAGTCCAGGGCTTTCCAGGAAAGGACAGAAGAGAATCTTGTGACTGCTGATTCGTGGTAGCAGAATGCAGGCATCACCTCTTGCCTGCTGTTGCCTTTAGTAGAGATGACCTAGATTGAAATATTCAGAAAATGTCCTTTGTGTTTATATGTTGTTTGACCATTTCTGAAAACTCTCATTTTCTTTTAACCAGACCTAGGCAGAAAAATTCACTCATATTCATTTAGACTTGAGATGTCACCAGAGCTCACTTTCCTGTGGATAAACAGCTGTTCAGGGTGAAAAAAATCCTCCATTCTAAAGTGATCAAAGTTGTTAAAACCATTTATTTTCCAAATGGTCAAAGCAAGATGAAATGTCACTTAAGTTTTATGGCACTTAATTTTTATGGAGCGGTTATTGGCTAGTCACTGTATTCATTTTCGAGTATTAATACCAAGGAGAGCTAAAACTTGCCAGAGTCCAGATCAACATATATTTAAAAGGAGAAACTTGCCAGGATTATATTATAATTTTATGTTCTGGCCTCTTTTCAGGGGCACCAATCACCACTTCTAACGTCCACATCCTTTTTCCTATTATCTTTGCATTATATCTTGCCCATTTCCATGATTCCCACGAATTGTCAATTCCTACAGCTGAAATTTAATTTGGATCGTTGAATATATTCATTCTACCAAAGCTTTGAACATGAGTTTATGATTACTTCTTGGAATATAGCTTGCCTCAGTGGGACATAATAAATTAGTCTAATCATATGGTGAGTACTTCATCCTGTGTTTGTTCCAGCTAGGAACTGAAATTGTCTCTGTAATTGTATGCAAATCCCTTTACCAGAATAATCAAAGCTATGTGTAGCTGCCCATCCTCCACAAGAGAGTAGAAAAGTAACCTAACTTTTAATTCTACTTAAATGAAAATCTGTCACTTTATATAAAAATACAAAATAGAATAATTTAAACCACGTGTGTGTAATAAATAGATCCTTTGCTAATATCATAGTCTGTATCATGCCTATTAGTATGCCAATTAGCTCTACTAGTTTAAATACATAGAATATTATGCTAATAATATTTATTGTATTGAACTTGCAAAATATTGTTGGGATTTTTTATTTTAAACATGTGTGTTACTTCACAATTTTGTTCTTAAGAAAGAATTCTATGTACTGATTATTTCTGATTTTATTCTTTCAAAATCTAAACAGTAGGGGCAGAAGACAAGTTTACAAAGTTTAAGACTGTTAACAATTTGCCCTTCATTGCATTAAATTTAAAAATCTAGACAAAAGTCATGCTAAACTTTGCCATTACAATACCTGTCACAGACATTTTTGAGATCAACTGTTAGAAGATATACATTTACATAATTTACTTTGAATTAATCAGTTTATTGACCTTATTCAGGCTGAAAAACTTCATTTCATAAATTGTGTGGTGTTCTGATTACTTTTTCTTTTTGTCTCATTGTATCATTGCTAGCACATCTGCAACAATCCTGGCATCACAAAAGGCTCCCATACTTCTTTAACTATGCATCTTTTCTTCATT
Source organism: Nothura maculosa (assembly GCA_032353885.1). NCBI lineage: Eukaryota > Metazoa > Chordata > Aves > Tinamiformes > Tinamidae > Nothura > Nothura maculosa. Next base: position 8,317,440 of record JAUBOD010000824.1, on the reverse strand, counting down.
AGCATTTTATAACCTGCAGTCTAACAATGTGAATAAGAAGTAAATCCTTCAGAAATTCACCCAACCTTGATCAAAAATATATTAGGATACAGAGAATTTGACACAAGACTTGTGCAATCCATACTGTGGTTAAATACATTCCTCTGTGTTAATAATTTGTATTTTAACCTAATAAAATGAATTCTCATGTAAATATGCAATTCCTGAATTTCAGATCAAATACTAAAGAGGTCCTTACCACTGGTATATAGCTTTATTTTAAGGCAATTTGAAATCTGAACATGGAATTTATTGATACTAATTTAGATATACAAGTTAAACTCTAAGTTTGAGATAATCATTCCATACTCCTCTCCTGGTCACAGAGAGAAGCCAGTACTCCAAGGAAAATTTGTTCTCACCTCAGGATACATGAGACAGGTGATAAGACATTATATGACTTGTCTTCTAAATGTGCCTTTTTCCTGCCACGGGCTGTAAAAGCAGGCTGGAGACATAGGCAGTTTCAGAGGAGATAAATCCTGGTACAGGTTTTTTACTCCAAGACATACAAGCCTCAAACCAATTGCTTTTCTGAACTCTGTCAAATATTTTAGCATTAATTTTTAAAAAGTAGACACTGAAAAGAGATCTAATTATGTAGTCCAGAATGCTGTATGAAGATCTTACTGCTGTTTCCTTCCTCTTCTCTGTTTCTCTATTCAAATATCTGAACATTACACTAGCTGTCCTAGTAACACAGGAAAAGATGGTTCTCTGCATGTTTGACTGCAAAAACAGTATTTGTGGCAACATGCAAATAAGGAAAACTTTTTAAATGTCCCTTGCACATCAGTTGTTTTTGGAGAACATATATGTTTAGGGAGAACATATATGTTTAGGGAGAACATATTCAAAGAGATTGGAATGTTGTTCATTTCCCTCTTTTACAAATTCTGTTATTTCTTTGCATACTGTATTGCACAACCTCATACAATGTTTGTGTATATATATATATATGTACATGTGCATATATATGTATATATGGGTATGTTTGTAATCTTGTAGTATTTCAAAGAGCATTTTAAAATATTTTCTCAAAATATTTTTGTTTTTCTTGTGTGAGTCATGATTTACTTGGAAATAATGTTTGCTTATCTTTTAACTGAAGTGCCTGGGAGGTGAAAGTAAAAGTCACTATATAAAATCTTTGCCCTAACTTTTGTTCCAATTCATAAAAAAAGAACCAAGTCTTAAATCTGGTCTGCATCAGAATACGAGATGACTTTTAGGAACTGGACAAAAACATTCATTATTAGGTTTATCACCAATTTCACAGTCCTTTTATTTTCTTTAATCACTGTTAATGAATATTGTTAATTGCTAGACCATAGAATTATGATTTATATCTCAATTTAGAAGAAATAGCATGATGAAATTATTTCAGTTGTAAGGTGACGATGCTTAAAACTGCTCAATACATGTTATACATTTTTTAAAAAGTTAAATGCATGAGAATGTAAATTTAAATGTGATCTCAACATTTAACTGAAAATTTTAATCAGAAATAATGTACCTAGGAGCTACAGACACAAATTATAGAAAGAGGGTATATAAATCAACTGGTGCATAGCCACCAATAAATAAGGACATGGCCACTACTCAGTGTGACTGCCCATTCTTTCAGCCTGAAGATTGTCCTTGGAATTTTCTTACATGTGTGTATTAGAAATGACACTGCATTTATGCCAATGGGCAGAGATTGTCAGATATTTTATATTAAAAGACAGTTTTCTAATAAATGCTTATGGAAAGGAGACAGAAGTTCCGCCATCAAGATCCTCATTTAGTGTTCACGGTCACTTCTTTCCTTGGGCACAGCCTATCTTGTGGATGGACAGAGGCAGGAGGTTTGTAAGAAAAAATAGTGTGCGACATGTAATTAAAGATAGTGTCATGGTACATTAATTAGAATACTTTATTATAAGGCTAATTCTAAAATATACTAGCTCCTGAGTGTTTTAGCTTGCAGTGTTAGTATTCTTTAACATAGTCTTTTGGGGTGTTTTATGCATGAAGGACTGAATACACAGTGATATAGCATTTTGATTGCAAAAACAGAATCCTACTAAATTCAGACTAGAGAACCAAATTATTGGGATATTAACAACTTCTGAAAAAAAGGAAAGCAGTGCATGAGCAAGGACATTGTTGAGGACAGATGTTTTATTAGTATCAGCATTACAGACTATAAGATTTTAGTGAAATAAAGAATTTTAGCTTTAAGGTTTTGCACAAAAGCTTACAGGTTGCGCAAAACAAAAGGACATAAATTCAAGCCACAGAATATAAATGCAAGGAATATTAAGGACTAAGCTGGGTATTTTGTCAAATAAGTAATAATAAAAACAACAACAACAACAATAAAGGTAATAAGCTAAGTATTTGAACACAGAATCTTTTACTTCCAAAATAAGCTTCTTTTTGTTTTATATTTGCTCACCTTTTATAAAATGTTGATAAGCCAAAGTGATAGCCATATACGTCATATAACTGGATATCCAGAGATAGGCAGCATCTGCAGTTGCCTTAAATTGTTGCTTTTTAGCAGAGAATGAGGCAAGCATCTTACACCTTTTTTTCCCCATTGGTCAGTGTTTTCGTGAGGTAATGGCTGGGATTTTTTAAGATAATACTCTGTGTAGATTAATATTTTTTATAAATACCGTAATTATTTTCTGTAAATACAGTAATTATATGAAGATTCTGACTTAGCATTTTCATAGCTTTGCAAGAGCCAAAGACTTCTCACCTGAACCAATTTTAGCCAAGTCCTTTGGCACAGCTGAAGAATAAGCAGTTAGATTAAAGCAAAAGAATATATATAAAATGATAAGAACATAAATAAATGTGATTTTCGAATGCATATGTAAGTATACTTACTTGTAGTCTGCTTGTTGTAAGAAAGGTAACTTGACTTTCATCTTATGGTGTCGAACTGATGGCATTTACTGAAGTGGGAAATGAAATGGTATCTGAGAAGCAGTAAAGAGCAGAAGGCAAACAACTAGAAAGCCTTCAAAAAACTGGGAGTCTTATGCAGTCCCTCTGAAGTTTCCACTCATCCTTTGTCTCCTGATATTTTGATGCAATTCCTTGATGGTCTATTTCATATGAAGGTTACAGACTCTGAAATACAAAGAAAATCTTGTGTGAAAATCTTGCTGCAGAGTGGTTATAGCTTAAATGGGAACTAACATCACCTGAATCTTTGATCATGAATTTCTGCTGCAGCATAAGCCAAACTGCCTTCCATATGCTCACTGAAAGCAAGCATTATTGCTTCACTGAGAGCTTGGCTTTTTTAATGCTTGTGGCTGCAATTTATGGTCAGCATTTTCCTTTAGCTGTATGTCCCTCTCAGGAGAAATGGATTATTAAATACTACATGTGCAGCAGTTGTACGTGCACAAATCTCTGCAGGACTAAGGGAGATTAGACAGAAAGTCTGGCCATAGACCACTAGCAGAGCTTATTTCAGATATGTATCATATCCCCAAGAAATTATTCAAGGTCATGAAACACACAGTTGTGAAACTTAAGGTGCTACCTCGAATCATCTGGATGGTGTCATACATTTTGAACACTATGCAGTGAAATAGCTATTGTGGAGTTGGATAAACTGGACCCGCTCCTTACCCTTTTTTTTCACACTCATCCTTAAAAAGGTATGTAGAATTATTCTGATCATTGATAGTATGGATAACAACTCACAACCTACATTATAATATATCTATTTGAAAGCATATGGAACTTAGAAAGCTAAGTAAATGCAGATATGCTTTCCTTCAAGAACAAATCACACTATATCAAGCAAATTTCCTTTTATTGCAAAGTAACAGATTTTATCAACCTTTGAAAAATAGTTATCTCCTTTTACTATCATTTTTTACATAGCTAGCCTGCAGTTTTGTTAAACGACTTAAGGAAATTTGGTCTTGATGAAATTGCTGCATGATAAATAAAATACTTGTCACACATTCAGACTCAGAAAGAAGTAAACAAGTTTCACTGTCAAATAAGGATGTATTGAGTAGTGATCTATTCTGGTTGTAGCTTTTGCCAATATCATTGCTAATGACATGGATGAAGAAATAGAGAATACATTTGTTAAACTTGCAGATGATAAAAACCTAAAAGGATTGTGCATTCTTTGGAGTATGTTTTTTTAACTATATCACATTTTGAGCAGCTCAGACAAAATGTGGATCAATTACAACATATCCAGAGGAAAACAAGGAAGATTGTCAGAATACAGACTAAAGCACATTCCGCAAGGGAAACCTTGAAACCTGAAAGAATCATTGTTACAGCATGTGAAGAACAGACAGAAAAGAAATGACAGTCTTCTCTTATGTAAAAGATTGTTTTAAAGAAGAAGGAAACAAATTGTTCTCCAGGTCTGCTAGAGAGAGGACAAGAATGAGTGAGTTTAAATTGTGCCAGGGGACATATAGGTTAGACTTTAGAAAACATTTTCTAATGATAAGGATAATTAAGCAAAGAATATATTACCCAGGCAGTTACAGATTCCTCTCTAGTGGTGTTAAGGACAAAGAAAGATAGCTATCTAGAATGTATTAAATAAAAATTATGTTTTAAGGATGGGGATGATTCTGTGAACTAGGACTGAGAACAGCACAGAACACTCCACTAGTTCTAACTTTCAGTCTGTCGTCTAAATTGACTGCTAGTATGAATTTTCTGTTGAATGTTCAAGCTCATTCCAAGTGCAGAAAAAAATCAGGCAAGTGAACAAGTTAGCCCATGTCAAAAGTTCTGCAATTGATTTTCTAAGTCTTGCCGGTTTGTCTGAATTTTGGAAGCTGTACACTGATCAGAAATTTGAAATAAAATCATATACTCCTAAAAATGTATCAGTCATGAAGAGAATAACTCAGATACTCATATTTAGGCAGTGATGTTCATAATCACTGGGTAGGTGTTTATAATCATTGTGTGAATATATCACTCTGTATATATCTTACACCGTTTTTTTCATTATAACATCTATATCTGGGTTCACCTAGCCATACTTTGACTACCTGAACAGCAGGTGTTTTGGCTAAGCCTGATAAACTAGGCTCTTTCCGTAGTATTTGGAGTGAGAGAGAAAAGCACCTCTGAGATAATCTAAGACCAAAAAAAGACTTTTTTTTTTAGGTTATCTGTCTCTCATTTCAAAGCATGAATACCTTAAACATCTACATTAAGGACAGATAAAGTGACATGAATTCAATCCTGAATGTCAAGTATATTGGCTTATCCATACCAAATGGTTTGATCATTTATTCCCCATTTCTTCTGAGTATTGGATTTATAATGAATGCATTTCTTCCACAGATCTTGGTACAAATTCCAATAGAATAAAGTAGCTTTCATAAAGTAGCTCTAATATTTCAGTCTTTCTGGTTCTAGAGATCTACACTCACAGAGCCAGTCTTCATAGGAGCGTCATTTTCTGTTGTAAAGTTGTGTGGACCAGAAAGAGAAGGAAATAAATTTGATTTCTAGTAATGATGTACTGTATTATATCCAAATTTGGACTACTGCTGGGGCCATATCAAAATTATATGGGGTATGTTTGTATGAGTATATTAACCTGTCAACATTAACTGACAGTCTACATTGCCAGTTTGCTAGCCAGAATAAAATAAGGCGATAATAAGTAAATATTGAATCATACAATGTTGGAATTAGTTGGAATAGTAAATTAGTAATAGTAAATTAGTAAATTAGTAAAATAGTAAATTAGTTGGAAGAGTAAAAACTTGGAAGGGACCTTTAGAGATCATCTACTCCAACCCCCCTCCCGCACACATGGGGTCACCTAGAACACGTGGCACAGGATTATATCCAAGAAGATCTCCAGAGATGAAGACTCCACAGCCTCTCTTGGCAGCCTGTTCCAGGGCTCTGTCACCCTCACTGTTAAGTCATTTTTTTCTTAAGTTCCTGCGGAACTTTTGGTGCTTCAGTTTGTGGTTGTTTCCTCTTATCCTATCACTGGGCATCACTGAAAAGAGGCTGGTCCCATCTTCCATACTCCCTCCTTTGAGGTATTTATAGACACTGATCAGATCCCCCCTCAGTCTTCTCTTCTCCAGGCTGAACAGGCCCAGCTCTCACAACCTTTGCTCACAGGGCAGATGTTCCAGGCCCCTGATCATCCTGGTAGCCCTGCGCTGGACTCTCTCCAGCAGCTCCACATCCCTCTTGTACTGGGGAGCCCAGAACTGGACACAGTCTCCAGATGTGGCCTTACCAGGGTTGTTTACAGGGGGACGATCACCTCCCTCGACCTGCTGGAGACGCTCTTCTTAATGCACGCTAGTATCTTGTTGGCCTTCTTGACCACCAGGGCATACTGCTGACTCATGGTCATCTTGCCATCCACCGTGATGTCCAGGTTCGTATTTACAGAGATGCACTGCAGAAGGTCAGGCTCCAACCTGTACTGGTGTCTGGGATTATTCCTCCCAAAGTGCAGGACCTTGCACTTGCCCTTTCTGAACTTGATGAGATTTCTCAACGTCCAGTCTGCACAGGTCCCTCTGGATGGCAGCACAGCCCTCATGGCTGTCAGCTACTCCTCCCAGTTTGGTATCATCAGCAAACGTGCTGAGAGGGCACTCTGTCCCTTCATCCAGGTCATTGATGAGTAAATTAAACAGGACTGGACTCTAAGACTGACCTCTGGGGGACACTGCTAAATACAGCCTTCCAACTGGACTCTGTGCTGCTGATCACCACACTCTGAGCTCTGCCATCCAGACAGTATTATGTCTTGGTCATAGATTTGCTAGTAAAAAAAAAAAATCCTAAAAGAATTAGCAGTTCATTGACAGACCACCATGTGTGGCTCTTATGTGTGAGCCCAGTACTCCATATTTTCTGCTGAATCTTATCTACCTTTTAAGGATGAATGAGTGTGAAGCACCAGTCAAGTTGTGTCTGGGATTCTTTAGGACCCTGGTGCTTAGTTGCACTAACTCAGGAGATGATCATTTGCCAAGTATAAGAATATGTTAGAGTTAGGCAGTTGTACACATATGGCAGACACTAGAAATGCTAAACAATTAATACCAGGCAATCTGCAGTAATAATCAGGGAAAACATATATAGTGAACTAGGATAATAATAGGATACACATACCAGAGCCTTGTGTCTAAGCCATGACTGCATGGTGCAATGATTGTTTTCAGACACATGAGGCAATAACTGCTCTCACCCTTTCCTTGTCCATATGGACCACCCCTGCACTATAGTTCAGAACGCTATTCATTAAAGTCAAATAATAAAATCATATTTTGAAAATTGAAAAACATATGAATTGTGTACTTCAGCTGGTGCAATTGAACCTGATGAGTTTTTTAGCTTGCTTTATGCAACGAGTAATATTTCATAATAAATGAGTTGGAATGTATTCCTATCATGAAATCTCCACAAAGTGCATCATCTTGCCCTAATAGGCTGTTGAGTCTCCATTCCTGGAGATATTCCAAACGCAGCTAGATAGAGTCCTGAGCAACCTACTAGACCTGATCCTATGTGAGAAAAGCAATGATTCCTCTCTGTAGCAGAGTAACTGAGGATAAAAAGGAAAGTTGCATTCCAAATTAAATTGCATGAAAATTAGATGGCAACTGTTAAGATTCACCTTTGCTGTGCTGACTTGGGGAAACATCCTTTTGAAGTTTGAGAGTTTTGTTTAAATGGAACTACTGTGTTCCATTTCCCTGTTGATAGATTTACCTAATATTGGTCTCAGGGCTGTTTAGTTTGCAGTACAATGTAGAACTCATTTTATTCCTCATAGCTGCAACCAATTATTTTAGACAAATGTGCATACACCTCAGCATGTCGTGAGTTTTATACCAACTGAACCTGTGAATGCTGCTAATTATTTGACTTACACTCCATCCTTCTTTGTCTATGGTATTAAAAATTGTTCCTACACACTGAGTGCATGGATGTACAGAGAGATTCTTAACTGTGCGTTAAGAAAGATCTCCTCTGATGGAGATGTTGCAGCATATCCAGTTGACTACTGTTTTATACTATATGTGTAGCTGTATTATACTATACGTGAAAGACATCTTAACATAAAAATCCGTACTGGCAAGAAATTATAAAGTGTGAAACACCTAAGTGAAAGCAGATGCTAATGAAATATTAGCATCTAGTTTAACTTAGATCACGTTAAACTTTGATCCAAGGTAGAAGAAAAGCTTTTCTGTATGTCTGCCTGATACTTGTCATGCTTTATCCTGGATAGATTCCTGGTTTGATCAAAACACATCTTAATAAAGCTGTCCAAACTAAATAAGAAAGGAATTAGGAGATGTCAAATGCTGTTTCAAACATCATTCATTCAGAATCAAAGAAAATGTTAATTTGTGTCAGGAAGGTGAATTAAGCAAATGTTGACTGTATTTGTAGCAAAGATCAAGTCAAAGTTACAGTGTAAATGAAGCAGGAACATGTATAACACCAGAGTAGTTTTAATGTACATCAGTATATGGTGATGAATAGGAAATTAAACAAGAAGTACAATATTTAGGAAAGATTCTAGTCATGATTTGCAGAGATAATTGCAGGCAAAAAGGAGAGTGAATTTAGCAACAGGAAAGGCAGAATAATTATGCAGCAATTAACAGGAAAGCTGTATGGTTCTATGAAAAAAAATAATAGACATCAGGTTTAAAATATATGCTAAGCACAGAAATGTTTTAATAGTCTATACAGCAAGTATTTCAGTTCATTTCCTATGATAAAAAGCTGTTTCATAAAATGAATATCTCATTTATAGGATAACATATATTATGCATTTTACATATTCTTTATAAATGTTTATATCCTCATTTTACACACCATTTGAATTTGAGGAAAAAAATGTTCATTTCAGAGTATTTTAGTATCATAATGGTAAGGAGAAACAGATTTTAAGTTTATAATAAAAGGACTGCTTAGTTAGTTGGGGTTAAAAGCTATTTGCAATTGAGTTTGTTTCTGATGTATCCTATAGTCATCACATTCCAAGGAAACGATCATCTGTTTTTATGTCTTTGGAGACAAATCCCCTTCTTTTGTGGTTTTTGTTTTATTTTATTTTGTTTTGTTTTTCAGGTCTTAGGTCCATTTTATTTGTTATCAATAGCACACTCAAAAGTACTCTTTCAGTTCCTGAAATGTAACTTGCACATGTTCTTCTTGCATTTTATGGGGAGTTCTTTTCATGTCGAACCTGCTGTCCCACCATGACATATCCAAGCACATGACAGCTAGAGATCCCAACTCCTCTAGTGTGGGATCCTCCTAAATGGAGGAAGGAGCCACCACTGCAATCATTACAGGATAGCTTTAAATAGGTGGTATCTTTAATTTAAAACTAAAACAAAAAATTCATCTAGTTAACAAACAATAAATCAAGATACCATGGGGAGAACAAGGACAATCTCATGCCCTTCATTATCTGGCTTTTAATCACTTTGCATATGTTAATTAAAACTGTATAGGATCTCTGAACTAAGTTAATATAGTTTTTCTGTTCATCTATACTGATGTATCTGCATAACATTGTATAAAGAAAAAGATAAAAATACATGAAGAAAGCTAATTAAAAACTGCTTTGATTAAGTATTATTGAAAAAAATACAAAGCATCTGAAGGGCTAACATACTATTTTCCTAAGATATAAAAATGTAGTGAATGAGTTGACTCAGATTTTTTTTGCTGTGTCATGAGAAATGACTGAGTATAGGAACCTCTGCTTCCTGTTGATAGAGGCAAAATCAATCTGCAAGACAACTAGTTGACTGGAATTCATGTCTGTAATTCATGTGTGGATTATATATAATGATAACTATTTTTCCAAGCAATATGATAAGAACAATTGTAATTTTCATTGATTAAAATCATGTGCACTGATCATGGCTGGTGACACTAGTAAGGCAAGAAACTGTCTCTTATTCCTCTTTCTGCAGTAGCAAGTATTAAGAGACATCTTATTGATTAAGAACAATAAAATGCAATGATTATATTACTATGTGTATTGTATCCTTTTTTCCAGGTTATTCAATACTTCAAGCTATTATGGAGAAAGCGGGACAAAATAGCTGGCAAGTCAGTGCCATATGTGTGGAGAATTTTAATGATGCCAGCTACAGGCGACTTTTAGAAGACCTGGACCGAAGACAAGAAAAGAAATTTGTAATAGACTGTGAAATAGAGAGGCTTCAGAATCTTTTAGAACAGGTAATATCTGCTTTTAACGTCACTATAAACACATTATCAAATCTCCAAGAAAGCTAGCATGGTGCATGACTCCTTGATAGAAGGGAGATTTGCCTGTTTTATTTCATGGCTTGTATTTTGATGTTCACTTGCTCTATTCATGCGCTGATAATGCTCCCATAGTACCAGTCCTCACATTGGCACTGCTGGCCACCCCAATCCGTCTGGTCCTTAGGCAGAGGCTCCTAGCCCTCAGATATAGCCCCATGTTCTAAGACTTCTATGCTTGATAAACCTGCCCTCAGGGTTTACAGGCTGGCAGAGCATCCCAGATATGCTCCATTACCAAGATACCCTCAGTCTGTACCTTTATGGGGAAAAGGCTCTGTTTTCTGTTACAGGAAAAAAATTCTTCTTACTTGAGTCCAGGATTACTTTCTGTTCTCCAAGTAGCACAGACCACATATTGCTAGCCATAAAATATTCTAAAATTATTACTGAATATATTTCATCTGAGAGTTATATTACCATATGAAAATATTTATGGATCTGAAGAATAATAAAATAAAGAAGCTATTGAACTGGGAAGGAAGGTCAGATTTTGCATCAATTATTAATGGAATCCTCCTGTTATGTTAAGACAAAGCTTGGACCAAACTGACCTGCTTGCACTGGCTAGTATTGATACTAGTACTGCATTTTGTGCAAAATGGATAAAAAATGATGCTTATTTGATGTGGAGAATGCATCAGCATATAGTGTGTGTGAGCTCTTCCTTAAATGATGGAAAAAAACAGTGTTTTGAAAGGAGCATTTTGTTAAGGGATAGTAAAATAAGTGAGGGTTTGGGATTTTATCTGCCTTTTGCATGATACCATATATTATGTTTAAGTGCCCCATTCAGTACCTACAGTTGCTACAAGAGAACCACGGGGAATGAATGCCATCTAGTGGAAGCAAGTCCTCTTCCAGGCGCTATCAAGCTTCTCTTTGTTGAAGTATTAACAATTTTGAAAGCTTTTATTGCAGAAACATTCATGATGCATCTGCTGCTAAAGTCATGGAAACAAATGTCATTTGTGATACTGAATTATATAAAATGATACTTTATAGAAATACATACATCAACTTTTACTATCTGGAGAAGGGAACTGAGCATTAACCGAGCTAATTTAAAAAGTATTATTTCTATGGCTGTTACCAAGAGAAAAATATGTAGGCTACATTTCTGTATATGTCCATTTGGCCATTTTTTTTTAAGTTATGAAAGCAATTTTGCTTTATATGCTTTCCATTGCACGTAATGAAATCCTCCTGCAGTTCAGCCTGTGTACAGAATGCTCATTTGGGGTAATTTTTTTTCTCTCAATTCTGTATATAGGCAATATATATATATTTTTTTCCAAACACGTTAACTGTAGCTTATAAAAATACACTCCATTCCCATAGGTCTTAAGTAGAGCCACCTTCATGATACACAAAAAGAACTCATTCAGTACATGTTTTGATAACATTGATCTTAGCTGAATATTTTATTTGCTTCCAGGAATTGCTACACATTCTCGTTTCAGATTGGCATCTGCATAGTCAGTTTCTTTTCAGAATAACCTGTGCTCTTTACTCAGATCCTGAACTACCAAATTTAATATTGATCTCCAAGGCATAAGCTTTTGACTTTCTCTGTATTAATAAAGTCTGGATTTTGCTCACCTAAAATAGGCACATAACATGAGCAACGCAAGTCATAAAACTGCAGTGCCTGGTCTCAAATAGTGAATCAGACTGTATGAGTTTGGTTGCAGGAGAGTCCCAAAAACTGATTGAAGCTTGTCTCTTCCTTAAGTGGAAAGAGAGAGTCTAGGGTAGGAGCTAGACCTGACTTAATACATAGCTATATCTGAGGTACTCATGCAAGTACTTTCAGGATGTGATTCATTTGAATACCATCTAATTGTGAATGGGATAAATTTTACTCAGGAGATGAACTCTTCCATGATTTGTATCTGTTTTGGTGTGCACTCACAATGAAGTGTAAAATTTTACACTGAACTTTATTAAAATATAACTTACATATTTCAGAATTTTTCTGTAATTTGTCTGGATTATTTGAGTTTTATTCTTCTCCCTCATCATCCCCAGAACTCCTCTCTATCCTCCTGTTCAAAGAAAGAATGAAATTATCACCAGATTAGGCAAAATACTCAGGAGAGGCTCGTCTTTACTGATCAGTGAGAAGGTCCCTCTTTTCCTCAACCAGCTCACTTGCAAGAAGGCCTGGGATGCTGTGCTAAGTTACTCATTTGGGATCCAAAATGAAAGCACCGTCCCTGTAGAGATCAGAATATTTTTCATTCTGCAGGGGGGTTCAATAACCTGCAGCTGCAGGTTAGGTGGCTTCACAAATGGACTGAAAATTGGAGAGCTCTTCCCCACATACACAGCTTCAGTAGCTCTAATTAACTTCTTTTCTGCCTAGTTCTTCCTTAATTGAGAACCCAAGTTGTGACTATACTGTAATACTTTGCAATGCACAAGTAAATGTTCTGTAGAACATTTAGGATAAGTAATTAAATTTCAGTAATGAGACCATAACTCAAATTACTTTGCCCTTAAGTCGCTGCTAATGAAGGGAGAGAAACTGGCTTGTGGGTTTCTTCTCTTCTCAGTAATGACTGCCCATGTACACATTCATGTTCCTCATGATGTAGACCACAAGCAGTCAAGACTGGAAACTTTTTCACTAGCCTGGTCTAGAGGATGAGCTCATGTCCCACTCCTACACCCATGTTTGGTGTCCATGTATTTCACTTGATTCATTCTGTGCCCTCTCTTCTTCCAGCTGCCAAGGTGGGAAAAGCAGCACCTACTGTTTTATTATCTTCTTGTGCAGCTTTAATCTTACCATTTTCTATTTTTGCTGTGTCTTCTGCAGATGTATTTCCCCAGCCACAAGTATTTATCATCCGATGTCCTTGAATAGTTCACTGCTTTCTTGGCGGAAAAAAATTCAGATCTTACCTCTCAAGGCTATGCCAAAGCTCATAAGATGATGATGATTTTCTTAGTAGAGTCAGGCTCTCCTGCTTTGGTCATGCACCCCATCACAAGACCATATAGTCTGTAGTAGAGACTGTCAGTATTTGGGAGTGACTGGAAAATTAATGCTCAGTCTCTGTATTCGTGCCAGTTGGCACAGCTAAGCTCAGAGTCTTGTTCAAATATATCACTGGAGAAAGGCAGTATTTTCTGCAGGGTCACCGAGTTGTTGCTTCAATTCATCAGTGTCTTCAGTTTATGTAAGTCAGCAGATCTCCACCCACTCTTGAGGATCTGTTTCAACCTAAGTGCAACAGGATAATTTTAAATCATTTTCATGTTTTACTCTCATTTACTTCTTTAATATCCTGCAACAGTTGTGATGAGGATAACTTTTTAGTCACCTGAGTGAAGCTCTTCCTTTATGTCAGACCTCATTATCCTGCTACCTCAGTCTATGAAAGACTATAAAAATCAAGACTCGCACTTGTTTTCTGTTTACTTTTCTCCATTCTACTAATAGCAATGAAATACCATGCAGCTTAGAAGGAAGATCTTTAAATGCTCTACCATCTAATTCTTTCTCTAGTACAAGCTGAAGAATTATCAATACTTGACAGATAATGCAAATGCAGTAGTTTTTACACGATCTTAAGCCTTTCCCAAGCCCAAAAATGAAAATGCCTTCTTTATGCTAGCATCAAGATCTTTAGTCACTGCAAGCATCATCATATGAGTTGCTCATTTTTACTGTCAGCTAGATCATTGACTTCCACCTTTGCAGTTTTGTATTCCTATCTCCTCATAAAAATTCTATGTAGTCTAGTAAGAAAGCGCATACAGTGGGAATTTACCAACCACGTACTTTACCTTCTGCTAGATATTCCTAATCTTTTTAATATTCAGATGACAACCATTATGCATGTAAATATTTACATTAACACCTTTTTAATACGTTCTTTTCCAAAAATAAAAGGATTTCGTTTCAATCTATCACCATGGTTCAGAGAAAATATAAAGAGCATTGGTACCAATGGCATTGCACTATTCATATAAGCAAGAATATCAGAAGAGGAGCATAATAAATAAGCACCTTCTACCTTTTCAGTTTGTATCTGATAAGGTTTATAGCATCCATGAAACACTATTTTGAAGGTGCAGGCAGCTTTCTCAATTGTTGCTCTTCTTTCACATAGTAAAAGACATGTTCCAACTCTTGACTAAAAGTGCTCATGCATTTTTAGCAATTCAGTAATAAAAATATGCTAGACAAATATGCCAGATAAAGGGATATGGCTGAATTTAATATCTTCCTGCTTATGATACCTATTTTCATATATCTTTCTAACATGGGCCTGGGAGAAGATATCTTCTTGCAATGGGAATGGAGACATTTGTGTGGCTTTCCTTCATAGGAAAGGAAATTTACAGTAATTATGTTTCAATATCAAAGAGGAAATAATTTGAACACTTTCTAAAGCTAACCATCTTCTGCAGTTTAGTGGATAGTACTTTGTATTATCATCCTCTAGTGAAGTCTAGTTGGTCAAGTAGTTCTGGTTTCTAGATCTCATTCTTGGACTCCAAAGACTCCAAAGTCTCTTTTGCTCTTTAAGGTGTCCTAATACAGATTGAAATATACTGTCCATCAGCTCACAGCTTAGATGCTGACTTTGCTGCTTTTTTTTTTTTTTCCTCTTCAGGGATGTTTTTTCTCTTCAGCACAGAGAAGATGATCTGCATATACTAGCTATGTGGTTAGATACTTAGGCTCAGCCTTACCAAGATCTGTTTGACCAGTGCAACCTCTGGTCCCGTCATATTTACTGAAAAGTAATTCCCTTTTCCCAGGAGAGAATACGTAATGCAAAATATTTCTACTTCTGGGTTTTCAATAAATGATGAAGGAAAAGAAAGAGAATTGAATTAATTATAAAGCTGAATTGCATTCTTCTTCAAGTAATCTCAGTTTTGGGAACCATCTCAAAGTTCCAATCCAATGTTGATGATAATGACCAATACAGAAGTAAAAAGTCTATTATATAGTATAGTCATGTGATGCTATTGGGAATAGGCAGAAAGATAAGGAGAGAGGAATTCATTTTAGGATTAACAAAGTGATGATATGACAGGTCAGACTAAAAAATGTACTCTTACCTTATGTCTGAAAACAAATTCCATCATTTTTGTCTGTCCTAATGAGATCCATTTATATCTACAAATAATGTCTTGAAAGCATTTTTTTTTTATTTTGAAAATCTGAATTAGGCTTAGTTGTCCTGCACTTTTTTCTGCATAGGAGGTGTCTATCTCATACTTGAAAGAAACTTATAACTCAAATTAATACAAAAGTGGTAAAAACTACAAAGTGGCTCATACTTTACTGCTTTGGTTTGTTTGCCAGTATCAATATGTGTAGAAACTTTCGAGTAGAACACATTGCCAGTGAAGAAAGCCAAACTGACAAAAGTGGCAATGATGTGATTTTTTTTTTAGAGCTAGATAGAAAGGCTCCAAGCTTTCTGACACAAAGATGGAAATCTGGAAAAGAAGGGGAGGGTACACAAATCAGAGCACTCTTTATTTAGACATAATGGCCAAACTGGGTGGAGTGGCCGACACTCCGGAGGGCTGTGCTGCCATCCAGAGAGATCTGGACAGGCTGGAGAGTTGGAGGGAGGGGAACTTCATGAGGTTCAACAAGGACAAGTGCAGGGTCCTGCACCTGGAGAGGAATAACCCCAGGCACCAGTACCGATTAGAGGTTGACTTGCTGGAAAGCAGCTCTGAAGAGAGGGACCTGGGAGTCCTGGTTGACAGCAAGTTAACCATGAGGCAGCAGTGTGCCCTCGTGGCCAAGGCGGCCAATGGGATCCTGGCTGCATCAGGAGGAGTGTTGCCAGCAGGTCGAGGGAGGTGATTCTGCCTCTCTACTCAGCTCTGGTGAGGCCGCACCTGGAGTATTGGGTGCAGTTCTGGGTTCCCCAGTAAAAGAGGGATGTGGAGCTTCTAGAGAGGGTCCAGCAGAGAGCAACAAAGATGATTAAGGGACTGGAACACCTCTGGTATGAGGAGAGACTGCATGAGTTGGGCCTGTTCAGCTTGGAGAAGAGAAGGCTGAGAGGAGATCTTATTAACATGCATAAATACATGAAGGGAGATTGTAAGGAAGAGGGGACTAAGCTTTTTTCGGTGGTGGCCAGTGATAGGACAAGGGGGAATGGGTGTAAGCTGAAGCACAGGAGGTTCCGCCTGCA
>JAUBOD010000824.1:8251123-8300772 GCA_032353885.1 Nothura maculosa | reverse complement strand
TGCTCTAGGTGTGCCTGCTGGAGCAGGAAGGTTGGACTAGATGATCTCTAGAGGTCCCTTCCAACCTTGAAGATTCTATGATTGTATGATTCTGAGTACCTTGATAAATATGTTTCTGCTATGAATGGTAGCTTCAAACTGGAGACTGTATGACTATAGAAATAAGGAAGACCAATGTATTAACATGACACCTGGCAGTTAATTCCTAGGAAAAACTTCCATTTGTGCCAGCAAGCCTCTTCCCATTTGCCAGGGCTTGCTGGAGTGCTACCACGTACCTGGATTACTGCTGGGAGACAAGTATGAGCTGACCTTATCTGGAGGAAGACAGTGCAGCCAAATTGCTTTGAGATGTGTCTATAGGGACACACACATTTAATTTATGAGGATAGATCTAGCCTGTGATGCAAGGCTGCGAGGCTACATGGCTGCCTGCAGGAGCAGGGAATGCTCTGCAGTGGTGAGCAAAGCTGTACGACAAAGAAGGTCTACATCATAAACAGCATTCCTCAGTACTGCCACAAAATGTGTCCCCATTTTGGAGAAAGCCCATTTGCTTTGTTAGACAACCACAATAAAATTATTTGTTTTTATTTGAAAATTATAACTCAAAAATTCAAACAAGAGGATCTTTATTCATATTGCATAAATGCCTAGGAATTCACTTATAAAAGGTTCCATTTTGCTACATGCACACCAAAATTAGAGGCTATGTTCATCATTAGCTTTCCCCTCTACAAGAACATGAAAAATTAAAAAAAGGAAAAATACAGGTGCACCTAAAATGATATATTCACAGTTTTACATAGCTTATATGCAGAATACATTTCCCATTCCTTTATCAAAGTCCACAATGCCATTGCTATCAACAGACCTTTTTTTTTTCGTATGAACTATAACACATTTAGCCAATGGTCTTTAAAAAGCACAAGAATATTCCATTTGAATCAAAGAATGAAAGTGAATGAGCAAATCCTCTCTACTAATATGTCACTTTTTTTTTTAATTAGGCTGTTTCCAAAATGCTTCCCTTAATTTAGAGAAAGAACAATGAATAATGTTTTTTACTGATCAATATGCTAATAGTAGCAGCAATCAGTGCTGCTACAGTAACATTTTAAAGCAGAACTGTCTAGGCAAAAGTGATCATTAGCATATGGCACTGTGAGAATCAGCTTTGCACCTTTTACTCACTTTACACTGGGAATTTTTGTTCTTTTCTTACTTGTCTTTGCATATCATTTTCAACCTACATTCTAAAGTATGTATTTGTGACTAATTTACTAATGAAGGAAAGTCAGGTCAAACTAAGGATAAAGGATGCATCTAATAAATACGTAAAAAATAATTATTTTAATCTTGCTGAAGATTACTCAATTAGTTACTAAATTTTTATTTTGAAAATTATTACAGTTTTTAGCCCCAGCAAATTAAACAAAAGCTACTAACTTTTATTTTCATTAATATTTATCCATTGGTTGATTTTTATGAATTTTGCACCAATCAAATAACATTTATTTCAATATAAAGCCATATATAGCAAAACTAAGAAGTGAGAGCTAATAATGTCTACTCTTTTTTTTTGATTTTTTTTCCTTAAACTATCACTGCACATATTTAGGAAAAATGTCCTATCACCTTTTCTAAGATTTACTTGCATGTAATCACATGGCTTAATTTAACTAAAATGTTGTAATATACATGTCACATATTTCACTATTTCTTCCTTTGTTCATTATTTATTAACTTGAAGAAGAGTGAAAAATAGTAAAATAATGAAATTATGATCAGATTTTGACAGTAACAGAGAAAAAATGTTTTCAAGATTTCAGTGAAATCTGGTTTAACTATAGCATTTGGTCCTTTACCTCTTTAGACACTAATTTTACTAGAGTATACTATTAGTAGAGAATAATATTACCGCTAATACCAGTATAAAGAGGTATATTCCCATTTATTCTGTCATAACTGTTTTCACTGCTATTACTTATACTTTGTGCAATGCTCAGAAATGTGTTAAGATACACAGGAAAGTCAATGTTCCAGATGATTGTTTTTACAATTACCTAGAAAAAGTGTAATAACGGAATTGTTTAGATAATGATGATGGATAGTTTGTTAACTACAAATACTTGTGTAACTGTTGGCCTTTCATTGAGTTTTATTTTTGTTGTTAATCTATGTGGGGCGCGGGAACAAATCTATTATCAAAAAAGAAGTTATAAAAAGCTCTTCAAAGTAGAAAATCTTGAAGTTGAATATTGCCTGTTATGGTGTTCCATTTACTTTTATGCCAAAACTCTCATTAGCAGTACACATTAAGAATGACCCTTATAGCTCTGTGATTATTTTTAGGTAGATTTAGAACCAAGTTTTTAAATTTAGACTGTGAAGTACTGACACGAACAGATCTCTTTCACCAAACAGAAATAAAATCTACATACACAGAATATAATAATTGATGTTAGAAAAGGGCTCTGGAGGTCATCTAGACCGCTTCTTACTCAAAGTAGAGTAAGCTTTGATGAGGTTACTCAAGACCAGATGAACTTTCATCAACTTCAAAGGTGGAGGTCCTTCTGAATGGCAGCAAAGTCCTCAGTTATATCAGCCAGTACTCTTGTTTTTGTATCGCATGGAAGCTTTCTGAAGATGTTCTGTCCTAGGATCCAAGTCCGCAGTGAAGATCTAGTGAGGTGTCAACCTATGGAGTGTTCTGTGAACAGTAGGTGTTCCCCAGTTGAGGCGAACAAATTGAGGAATGGTAAATAGGAAACAAATTCATCATCTCCTATAGTATACATAAACCATCAATGAGTGATTCTACTGTTACTATCACTCATTTCTGATAATCCTCTTGGCTGGATTTTAATTAGGTTTTGAGATTAACTATGTCTGTGTTTCTGCATAATGTTTATTCAGACCTTAATGGAAAGCTCAGTGAAGTAATCTGAAAAGCACAGACTAACTGTAATTGAATTCACTCAGGACTTTTTTGTTTACTTCTTTTCTAAGGATAATTCTGCTATTCTTAATTTCTGTTTTCACAGGCTTTTTCGTGTGCAGCAATATTTAAAATGTGTGCTTCTATGTCTGTGCACACATATATACGTAGCTCATGTATGCAAACATGTATATGGCTCTTTCTAGGAAAAAAAAGAATACTGCAGGAATGACAGTGGGCTTTCTTTCCTCTTCTGCATCTAGCAGCTCCATCCTCTCCCTCCATGCTCCATGCCATGATGTTCAGAGCTGCAGCACTCTGTGCATTAGCCTTCAAAGCTGCCCACCATGAGCAGCAGCATCCGAGTTTTGTAAAGTATCTTTTGCTATCAAGGGCCATCAGGGGTAGCCTGGTATCATGTCCTTCAGCTCTAGCAATGCCCTGGATCAGCACGGTCATTTCAACTGTTAGGTGAAATGCAGCACAGGTCTACAAGTGCTGCTCCTGTGCAGCTTCTGACATGTAATTAATGGTTTAATTTAGAGCAACTGAATTTATACAAAATAATAAAAAGAATGTTCATCATATTTTGTAATATTTTCAATTAAACATGGGAAATAAAATCACTTGGCAAAGTAAAATTACTAGACAGGATAGTCTAATTAATAACATCTAGCAATAGGTATTAACAAACATAGCAAGAAAGAAGAAACCTAGTGTCTTAGACTCTGCTTATAGCTGTATAACTGATTTTCGATATGTTTGAGTAATGCTGATCCTCAGCTTCCCCAGGCTTAAAGAGTTCTGAGAGATGTAGCTAAAAAGTGCCATGGAAGAGACAGCTAGGACTGGATTCCAAATCTTTCTGATGAGTAAGATAGAACAGGCTGTCATTGCCAGGACTGCTTATTAGTAATAGCAAAATGAACATAAATAAATGTGTGAGTGAAGGGAAAAAATACAAAGCTGACATATTTTACTTCTTTCTCTCCTTGTAATATTTTGACACTATAGTGCTAAGCCTGATAAAGCAATGATTGAGTGGTGAAATTTATATTAATTCTCCAAATTGATCAAGTTGTAAATTTAGCTGTTCTTTTTTTAGCAAAAGAAATTCATTATTTATTTTCTCCTTATTTTCCACTTTATAAATGATATTTAGATCATTGGCATAAGAAAGAGAATAATAATAATAATAAATTCAAAAGTTCTACTTATAGAAAGGTAGAATTAATGAGAACACATGAATTAAACAAAATATCCTCCATAATCTCCTCTCTTGTCCTTCTTTTCATCAACACAGCAGCACATGGATGCAAAAACATCACTAAAATGGCAAAGATTAGTGTTTATCAAGAGATCTGCGTTGCTTTTATTTCTAGTTTAGTTGCATAATTAGAATTTCTTTACCCCTTGAGCCAGAAACTGCATGAATTTACTTCACTGCTTGAGACTTTCAACATTTCCAATTTTCCTGCATAGCCCATTGATTTGTCTGAACAAAGCATAGGCTTCCTTCTACTCATACAGGACCATAGAAGCAAGTCATTGGCCAAATGTTTGTGTACATGTGCAGAGATTGGGCTGGTAGCAGCATCACTAGACTTACACTACCCCAGGACCAAAGTAGCAGCTCTCTGTGCATCTCTTCTTAAACCCAGAGGACTTGGGAGATTCATAAAATGAGCTTTCCTCATCATTTCTCTCTCCCTCTCTTTTGCTTTTCCTTGGGGTCTACACATTTGCTTCTGAAAGACCTTGTAATGTGAATGTAATTTGGTAGCTCTTTTCCTGGAGGGAGCTGACTGACACCACCACCCGCAGCGACATGTTTACCCTGCAGAGAGTCAGGAGGGGCTCCTCTGCAAATGCTGATTTTCTGTGGAGCAGCTGGGATTTCACATGCAATAATAATAATACCGTGCTGTACGATAATACAGAAACATTTTGTCACTGCATCACACCACTAATGAAGTTTGGACTCAAGAAATTGTCTATTTCTGTTATTCAAGGAACAGTAGAAGCACTGGAAGGCCAAAGATAAATGCAAATAATTTGAGGGAGTTTTAAAGTGACCCTCATTTGACATCTTTCCACTCCCTCCACACCTATTTTTTCCCTAAAAGTCTAAGTATAAGTTGTCCATTGCTGAGTGAGCAGCTGAGGGAGCATTTCTGAGGATTAGGCTTTGAATTCAAACAGTTTCAGAAGCAGAAGAAAGCACCCAGCCCTGCTCAGTGTGATGGTCAGGACAACATGCAACAATGGTCTTAGAGTCACTTATCCAAGTGATTTCTACCCTAAACCATTGGCAATGCCAGCTGATAGTGTCATTGTTTTACTTCACTTGATGCTACTTTCTCCTTTGCTCGGCCGTGTATGAGGACCCCTTGTTGGCTCTGTGCCTTCTCTTTACAATGCAGAAAGAAATACATTTATTTGTAAGAAGCACACATCTTTGTTGCTTTCTTTAGCTTGATCTCTGGCGATCTTAGGCTGTTAAAAGTCCATTCCTTTCCCAAAACAGTGCCCCTTTCCAAGCACTAGCCATTAAAATTAAGCTTTTTTTCTCAATGACTTTTTTTATGGCCTGTGAAAGATTTATTCTTGCTTTAGACATTGTATAAAATCTCATTTCAGTTGTGGTTTATATCATCACTATTTCTGCCACAATAATTCAGCTAAATCAATCTCTGTCTTTAAGAGATCTCCACATTTTTTACATTGAATTTCACAGACCTCATTTTATTGCATGTGTTCTTTTTCTTTAGTCAATGGATTGCAACACAATACCAAAGAAGAAAAACCTTGTAAAAATCCCATTGGTAATGCACAGCTGTCACCTTTTGAAGGGATTTAATTGAAAATAAGTCCTTTTCACTCCCGCAGTACTGACCTCCATATTCTGGAGATTATAACGAGGGATATTTCATGCTACCGAAGTTTAGTATTCTTCTGAAATGAGTTATATTTAATATCCATTTTATAGCAGTAAAGAATAGAGGTTGACTCATGGCCTGTTTCTCTGTTCTATTGCTGTATTGCTGATACAAGTCTGGGAATGACTCCATCAAAATTGATGGTCTTGCCACTTCTGGAAAAATACAAGGATTAAAGCAGACACTGGTGGCTCTTTTCCTTTTTGACATTAGGATAGTTACTGAATTTCCTGGACCAAGATATTGTTCAGCTAATATAAAGAGCAGTTTTGTATGATGCTGAAGTCCAAAAGCTGAGTTATATAAAAACCTAGGTTTGATTCAGATCTCACTAGTACTGTTTTTACCACACTTCAAAGTCGGTGGCATACTTATAATTACTTTTGATTAACACTGTAAACACTGAAATAAGACTTAATTGCAGTATAACAGACCAACAATTAAAATATCAACGGTTCTATGATTCAGTGAAAAGATCTCCCAATGTGCTGTTTTATGTGGATTCTTTTGCATAAATACCTTTAACAGTTTATTAATGGAATATATATATTGACTCTAAGTTTCTGTTCTTTGTTGCATTTATTCAGAATACAAGGAAAATAGTGAATGTTCATTGCGGGGTACAATCTCTCTTCTATGTATTCGTATAAATGGAGAAAGAACATTCAAAAACTGCAGCAGAAATGTGAATATTTTTACAGCAGAGCCTAATACCAGTTTTTAAAATCTCTTTCACCAAAATATTTTTGCATTTTTATAAACAGTCATGTACACTATAAGGTTAAGAAAATTCTGCATTAGGTTTTGAAAAAAACTTTTCAGCCTTTTGGAAGTTTGTTTGCTTCTATGCTGCTGCATTTACTGAAATGAAACAGTTACTAACAGTTACTGTGAGTTCTGACTAATGCATTCAGTGAATCTTGTCTTTCCTGTTAAGAATAATTTAGCAGACTATATTTTCTTACTCATTCTTCTTCAGCGCATTTTCTTTAATACTTTTTTTGGATTTACAAATAAGAGTATAAAAGAAGTCTCATTCTATGTGCTAGGTACCGTCAATCTAGAAAAAAACTATGTAGTCCCAATCTCTGCTACCCTATTCCTTTCCCAAACAAGTCAGAAATTCAGTTTACCATTTCCAACTCTCCATGAGGAGGCTGAGGTCATTTTAAACTTTCAGTGACATAGAAGGCAGATGTGATATATCCTTGTGTGGTGTTCAAGGAGAAGTCAGAACTAGGGTCCAGGAAAAAAATAACCAAATAAATAAATAAAAGGTGTAAGTGAAGTACTACATGAATTGAGAAAATAGAAAGTATGTCCCACTTGATCTTGTCGGCCCCATGGATGCTCAGGGCATGGTTAAGAGAGCAGGTCTTCAGGCACACAGAATGCCTCCATGTAGCTTTTTAGTTTGAGTCAGGAAAGTGCTTTGGGAGCAAATGCCCTGATTCTGGGCACTTACTATGCTGTGCTTCACATCAAGGCTAAATTCAAAATGTTGTGTTTTTTTTCTCTCGGAGGATGATGAACAGGAAGATATGCCCAGAAGCACACCTGAGCACCTCTAGCTCCAAGTGAACATGTTAGATCTAGTGGAAAATAAAATCCTGTCATTTGCTTGCTATGGATATGAGCACCGACACTTGCTGTACAATACTGCCCTACTGCACTAGGCTACTTGCTAATGTAGACATTAAGTGATGGGCCTCTTTTTCCTATCTCTAAATTATGACTGCCTTAGCCCTTTGGTTTTGTATTTAGAAGCTCACAAGAAAGTCACTGGAATTTTAAGGAGTCCTTTGCTGAAGAATTTCTGAAGAAAAGGCTTTCTGGAACAATGTCTTGTACTTTGCCAAAATCTCAGGCCTGCTTTTCCCTTCCTAAATAGGCAGTCTGGATTTTTTGTCTCACCTCTGTACTCTGTCCTAGTGGAACGATATTCATTCCTTCCTCAGCAGTATTCCATTTAGTTTGTCATTCAGGGTAATGTCTGTTATTATCCATGCTGTGCAGCTGAGGTTTCATCTTGGTTATAGGTTGTAGTCAGTGCTGTCGGATAAAGAACAGTTTGATTTCCAGACTGAGGAGCTGTCAGGAACTCCTTTCCTTGATCTAAAGGGCTTGATTCTTTGCCTCTATTATCTCACTGTAGAGGCGCAGACTAAAGAAAGGTGGTTCCTTAGGGACTAAGGATTCATATCCTATTTATAGATCATAATCTGCACCTTTAAGTATGCAACAGAGAAAAATGCCTGCATGTATATTTTGGATATGCAAGTGTATGAGATGCTTATAGAAAGATGCTTCACTAAAATGCTTTTTTCTTTTTCTTGAAATAATAAGCAACTCATAGTTTGTAAATTCTATGTGATCAGTAATCATAAACAGTTATAGGTTCAAAAACAGGAGTCCATTTAGTCTTAGTTGAAATACAAGTTTCAAGATTCCTTTGAGGAATGCTTAAAACATTTCTGTCATTACATGCAATTCCTAGGGACAAGCATAGAATAAATCTTAGTAATCGTTAGCAGTATTTGCTCGTTTGGATTGATTGACAAGTATGAACATGCACCTGATGTACCTAAACAGTTGCAGGTTGAGCATGTGCTTTTTTCTCTAACAAATATATGGTGATGATCAGCTCCATTTGTGTTATGAAACAAAACCAGGGAAGAGATCGCTAAGGTCATTAATTGCCAAAGCTATATGAACTTCAGTAAGCTGCAGGGGAGCTGCAGTGACTTGCATTAGCCCAAGCTAAGGATCTGATCTCACACAGTTATCACTTATATTTGAAATCACATCAGTCCATTTGTACACCATGCTGTGGTTATGTAAAGTGGAAGTTTTAAATCTCTATCAGGTTCCCTATTCTATAAGGAAAAGTATAATTGCATTATCACATATTGATGAAGGAGTACAGATGTAAAAGCATTATAGGTGTCATGGATCACATCTCCATTGAAAGCAACTGATTTATCTGTATTTGTATTTAATGTGAAAAAATGGTTTGACTATACCTTTCTCACATGGACTGCAGTAGCAAAAGGCGTAATTTCTCACATGTCCCCATCAATAAAATGGTATTAATGGTGTTTAGTCACTAATTTTTGGGGAAGGTCTGCCTGGGTCCCAAATAAGCAGACATTTATAGGAGGACTGACACACCGGTCATGTATTTTCTTTCTTTCTTTCTTTCTTTTTTTTTTTTTTTTTGTAAATCAAATTACAAGCAAAAAAATAGAGGTTGGGAAGCAAGAAGAATAAAACAAAAACACACAAAATTATTACTTATTTTATTTGTTATTTTAAAATATCAAAATTAAAACAAGACAAGATGCTGCTGCCAAATCCCTATATTTTTAAGTTTCGCTGTGCTATAGCAGCAGATTGATCTACTGGAACAAAAACAGAGGTGAAAATGAAGCATTTGCAAAATTCAATCTAGATTTAGTGGATCCCTAGGTGTTTTTTGCCAAATTATTTAGTCTTTCAACAGCCTATCAACATCTCTAAACTGTGATATTAATTATTATCTGCAGCACAGAGGCAAGGAGATACAAGGCTTCATGAGTGTTAGTTCTGGCTTTGAAACTTGGAAAGCCTTCCATGAAGGCAGGAGGTTGTCAACTCTTCAATGAGTCTAGAGCTAAGATTTTCAAAGCAAGAAAGAAGACAGATCCATAAATTTCCCATTGATTACAGAACAACCTACACTACATGGGAAACTTATGATTGTCTACTTTTTATGCATTTCGTGCATTTCAAGGACAAATAAATACTTTGTGGAGATCAGTATGAGGAAAAAAGCCCATATATCTGAGCTGCAGGCAAGAGGAGACTTTTTTTTTAAAAAAAAAAACAAAGCTAAATGGTAAACCCCTGAAAGAAAGACCTTTTACTAGTACTAAATACAAGCTGCAGGCTGCAGGTATTACTGAAACATTCTTTAGTAAGAGTAGCTTTCACTTTAAAATAAAATTACCAAAACCACTTCCTACAAGCAAAATCTTCTCTCCTCATTTTAAATTTTTGAATGTATTAAATCTCCATTATAGGAATCTTTCTTGAAATTGAAGTAACACTAATATATCATGAGGAAATGTTTTTTTATAGAAATGTTATAGAAATGTTTTTTTTCTTTTTTTTTCCAATCCTTGATATTCCTCTTGCTAACTCAGGATAGTAGCACCTGCACATTACAAGTGGGCACCTATGGCATCCCTTGGTGTTAGATATAAGTTCTTACTTGAGGGCAGCTTGTGGCCTCAGGGGGAAAACAAAGAAGCCTGAGGTATCCCTCTCATCTCATATGTGTCCCGAGCTGGGATTTTCCAGCATGGCACAGCACTTTCAGCACTCAACCTCCCTAGGGGCCAATGGCTTTGATCCTGAGAGCTGAAAACCTGTTTCAATTCATAAATACCATGCTCATTTGAAATGAAAAGGTACAAAGCAGCAAGTAGGCTTTTTAGCTAATGTGTAACCTCCTGCTTTTGAATTTATAGCACATAGGTAGTTCCTGTACTTGATAAAATGGTGTGCTGCAGTAACATTTTCAATCATATGGAAGGCACTCAGACTGCTGAATTACCCATTCATTACTTTACTCACTTTCCTTTCAGGTTTTTTTTCCCATGATTAAACACCCAGAAAACGATGGCTATCGAATTGAAGAAATGCTCTCAACACTGTGTCACTGACACTGTATATCTCACAGTTCGATTGTAAAATGCCTTTCTAGAGAAATCAATGTTGCATTTTTCTCTTTTCTTTCCTATTTCCCTGCTGCAGATTGTGAGTGTGGGAAAGCATGTTAAAGGATACCATTACATTGTGGCAAACCTGGTAAGACCCTTTCCTAGAATTGTACGACTGCTCGGTAAGTGACACTTTGCTTTGAGGTTGCAGCGCTTCGTATACGCTCGCCACTGGTCATTAGTATGCAGAGGAGCAGAACATATTCTCTGTAGCGCATGGAAGAACTTGGTTTGTCATTCGTGCCATCTCTGCACCAATTCTCTTAAGTTTTATCAAAATCAATGTAGTGTAAAAGGTGGCTAAGTGTATCTTGTGGCTGAATTAGATGCATTTACAGAATCAGTTTTGACTCATCATTCTAGTGTTACTAGCATAACAATTCTTAAAGTTTATTGCATTCTCTAGGGAACATTTGTTTTCCTATAAATCATTTAAAATCTAATTATTAGTTCACTATTTTCCCTGTAAGTTTAAACTGCACACTCACACAGTTAATGTTCAGAAGAGGGCATACAGAGAATAAATTCTTTGTTTTACTTTAAAGATAATCCATTCTTTAAGCTCAAATACGTGCCTAGCCAAGCATAGTGAATATAAGACAGAGGCAAATGCATGTTTTTGATTGTTTTCCTACGTTTAGTTCTCCCTCAAGGAATTTTAGTGACATAAAATATTTTATGGTACTCTGCTGCATTTGTACCTTAAGATCACTTTAGGTTATTTTTAAGACCTCGGGCTTTTAAAATGAGAGAAGCCTGTTCTCCTAGGGCATAGCAAACTAGATCTTCAATATCCGAACTTTATAATTCCCTAAGCAAGTTTTTCCATGCAAAGTGGTTGCTGTAGAATTTTTTTTTTTTTTGGGTGGTAGGGAGGGATTTTTTTGGTGAAATCTATGTCAGCAAGAGGAAATGCTATTGACTGGATATTCAATAGGGAGAGAGGTGTAATTTCACTATGTGTTACCTTTCGTATTCACTGCGAATCTCCTTCAGGACATAAATCTATGTCCTTAAGATTTTTGTTTGTTTGTTTGTTTTTCTTTTTCTTTTCCTCTGGCTTTGGGTCAGCACTGCAAACTTTCTTGTTTTCTTTATTATTATTATTTTTCTGGCTCTTTTTTTCGAATTGGGTATGATAATACACTTCTGGCTGCACTGGTAAATGTCAGTTAGAGGGACTTAGGAATATAAGAATAAGATTTATCTGACACATTAAATATAAAAGATTCTTGTTTGCTTATTAACTTGTTTTAGCAGTTTGACATTTTGCAGTTTCTGGAAGATCAACTACATCTCTAAAGGCAACTTTAATTTGTCTTTATACTTGATGAATGGATTAGCCAAAGAAACTAATAAGTCAGGAAGTTTATATACTTTTTTTCCAACGTTGGGAGTCACTCAAATTTAAAGGCATAACAGATGTGCAGACTACTATCAGGTTTCACAATGTGATTCTGACGTTAGAGAGTCTTTTTTTTGTGCAAACGGTTAGACCCTCATGAGCTGTCCCAGCTTTCTGAAGTCGTATATCTCACCTCAGAACTTATACCTCAGAAGCCTTCATTCTGAACAATTAACCCTGGAATAGATTTACACGACAGTGTTATTCACTCTGTAAACCCACATAGGAAGAGGCACATAATTGGTCAAGGACCAGCATAGTACTCATTAAAATCTGCCAAGTTTGATGGCATTTGCATTAAAGTTTTGATATTCTACAAGTGCTTTTCAGTTGATTGGTTCACCTGCATTTCTTCATACGCTGTCTGCCATCCCGAGCGATACACTGTAGAGACCCACTCCAGCTATAATGCAGGATTTGTTTGTTTTCTTTTTATGACACAAGCTGAAATGATGGACAATGCTTCAATACTCTTCTCTACTTTTACATCATGGATTCTTGTGGATATCTGTTGCTGGCAGTTCTTTATGCTGCTCTAGAACAGATTGGACTCACAGTGAGGTAAGAAGGCAAACAAAATCTTAAATTGATTTTCTAGGGATTCAAGGATATTTCTTTGGAGAGATTTATGCACGGAGGAGCCAATGTGACTGGATTTCAGTTGGTAGATTTCAGTACCCCAATGGTAACTAAGTTGATGCAGCGCTGGAAGAAGTTGGACCAGAGAGAATATCCAGGATCAGAGACCCCACCAAAGGTATTTGCTGCTCTGGATCACCACCAAAGGCACCAGTCACATGTTCTAATTCTAACTGACATTACTGAATATATGAATAAAGACTTTGATATTTTGGAAGAAGAAGGGACAGCCAATCTTACTATTATTAGTAACTGATTATGCCTTATGTTTGAATGATAGCAACAAAACTGCAATGCGCTTCACTGCTAACCCTCAATGGCCTTTGCCACTTAGTTTCAAACTCACTCTTTTACTAATAGGAATTAAAGGTCAAACAATTAACTGACAACTTAACTTCAACCACTTTGCATCCTTTTGTCTAATTACTTAAACTCACTCAGAGTGAAGATCTTTCCAGACATCTGGATTCTTTTGCATATAACTGCAGTTATAGACACAATATCCTTAAATTTTCAAATGGAATTGCTTCTGAAAATTTTATACATCTCCAAACCTGAAGAAGTTATTACTCGGCACAATCTTACAATGAAATTACATCCCTGTGTTCCTCTATCCTAATCCCTCATAGCTTATAACAAAGTATTTCTGTTTCCTGTAATTTTCTTGATTGACAGATCACAGCATAGCTAAGATTTATCAAAAACTTCTTGTTTCTATATTGTATGAATTGACACTTCTGAAACCCACTTAAGACTGGACATTGTGCTGGGCACTATCCAGTGGTATACAGTCAACTGTTGGTTCAGAAAGTGAAGTGTTGGCAAAGTCTATGGATAACATAAAGCATATCTACATTATTCTATGAATAATCAAGAAATATAAGTAATGGAGGAGAAAAAAACATGGATGTTGTGGATTATGGAGTACAGGGGCTCTTTACAGAAGTAACATTATTGTGCTGCTCCTTTCTAAAGAACCAATGTGATTGACCTGAATCACCAATAATTCAGTCATGGATAGTCAAAATGATACCTAGTAAAGATAAACCGTGTCCCAAAGAGCTTATGGAATGCACAGCCAAGGACACAAAAGAAATTACACTTAAATGAATGAACTGAAATTTTGGAAGTTAATCCCAACATTAGGCATATACCTGATTCTGTTGCAGTGCTCTCATCGGAGGACTGTAATGGAAAAACCCCTATTTGTTTATGTCATTCCAAGCTATGTTTTGCTAAAAACTTGTTTTACATATTTTTATCTGTCATATTCTCTGCATAGATTGCTTAATGTAGTTAGTTTAGAAATACTGGCCTCTCTAGCCTTCTTTGCTCTCCAGGGCTCTGTAGCATTCGGATATCTAAACAGCAGTTTTGTAGACAGGAAGAATATACCATTGACCATTCTTAGCAGTTCCAAGAGCCTGTATATACGATCATTTCCAAAAGATTAATTTATACATATAAGTTTTCTCAGTGAGCTCTTGCTATTTTTTTTTTATTCTCAGTAAGGTGGATGGGTGTGTTTATTCCCTAATGGATAACCTAACTGGAAGAGAAGTTTGAGAAGACAGTGTCTCTAGTTTATTTGTTCTTTTCAGGAATCTTTAGAGACAGATCTCTCTGGCCTTAGAAAATAGAGTCTTAAAGCTGGAACTACGGAAATGTATGCTCCCCAATCTTGTCTTCATCCCTCAGAAAAATTGCTTGTGACTTTGAGGGGAGATGTTTTTCTAAACGGAAGTGTAACAACTGCTGCATAATGAATCAAATCAGAAATATCAGAGACAACTAATTTTTCTAAAGACATTCCAACACTGAAGCAATGTGTTTGTCCATCCATTTAGTATACATCTGCACTGACATATGATGGAGTACTTGTGATGGCTGAAACTTTCCGTAATCTTCGAAGACAGAAAATTGATATTTCACGGAGAGGAAATGCTGGTGATTGTCTTGCTAACCCAGCTGCACCATGGGGTCAAGGGATTGATATGGAGAGGACATTAAAACAGGTAAGAGTAGGATTTGTAATGGTGATGAACTTTATGAATGTTAGATTCTATTTGTACATTATATGATTTAGAAGATCATACACTCACTATCCTTATACTCAAAATTAAGGATAGGAAGAGGAGAAATTATTTTTGCTTGCCATTTGCAGACAAGTAGTGCTGTTCTGATCATTCTTGGTTTATAATTTGGAAGGAAGGTAGGGAAAAGTATTACTGTGTATATTTAGATAGTTTGTTCTCCTCTGCTGAAATGATATCTGTTGATCTGAAACAGAAATGGACAAAGGAAAAGAACACTTGGCTCAAATATCCTGCAGCCGCATAGATTGGTGACATGTATAAGAAGCAGGAGGTCATGCTTCTGTATCTGAGCTGAGAGCACAGCCTTTCAAGTCTGACCAAAGAGGCTGTCACTATACAATTAAAGGCAGCAGCAATGTGTCTGTGGCTTCTTCTGGGCTGAGGACCAGAGCCACGATATCCAGTGAAGCAGCAAAGAGCTGAATGGAAATGAAAAAAAAAATTTCTCCTCTCAGCTCAGGGCAAAAGTAATATTTTCAGCTCAGTTCCTGCTACTACAGCATCTGCATCACAAACTCAGGGACTAAAAATGTTCACAGCAGGCTTAGAGGTAGTGAACAATTGCCACAGCTGATCTTATGGCTTTATGTCTGTCCTTCTTCACTTTATGGATCTGGAAACAATCCTTCCATCCTCATGCAGGTCATCTACCTCCCATGAGGAAGAATCGCTTTGCTTCAAGTTTATTGTCAAGTTTACCTTGATAAGCAATACATACTCAATATGTACTTTCTTTAACCAACAAACTTTGAGTTAAAAAGATATGATTCTTTCTCAACATCCTTTAGTTTTATTATGTGATCTAATGTGGAGAAAGAGGCGGTTGCCTTGCCAACCGCATGCTGGACCTGCCTAGGCTCTGGTTCAGCAAGCAAGGACTAATAACCAAGAAACTGAGAATAGTGGAAAGCAACAAAAGAGTCGCTGAATTAGCTGAGAGAGGAAGTGCCTATGTGGCAGTATGAGAAACAGTGGGAAAACACTCAGAGGAACTACAAGAAGTCCTGGAAGGGGCTGGGTTGTAGGATAGCAGAGTATAAATAGATATGCCTTCAATTAATAAACTTGTCTTGGCATCTAAGCTGATCCAAGTCTATACCTTCAATATGCCACAATCTAAAATATTCTGCAGCACTGGCATGAGTGGAATAAAATATACTTCTCAATAGGACTTATAGATGCCCGTAAAAACGTTTAGTTGCACATCATAGAAGAAGATCAGATCTATTGTACAGCTGTTAGCACCGAGAGACTGACATATTTCTGCCTATTTTGAGCATAGCTTTTCAAGAAAAAAAAATACAAAGTAACCAGATCTTTACTTTATAGTGCCTGACTGTCCTATAGTAGTGCTGCAGTTATGTGATCTAAGGACAAATCTAGAATAACTTGAACTATTATGTAACTTTTGGAATAAAAAATATAAGGCTGGATCTTGATGATGTGTATTCTTCTGTTTTAGGTTCGAATACAAGGACTGACAGGAAATGTTCAGTTTGATCATTATGGTCGCAGAGTGAACTACACTATGGATGTGTTTGAGCTGAAGAACACAGGCCCTCGAAAGGTAGGCGCTGACAACATTTGCTATCCTGATACTACATAAGTGTTTTTTGTTTAAATAAATAATTGTAGAAACTTAGACAGTATTCTGTGTGGGTTTGAACATAATCCTGGACAATGTATAACCCTTAATTCTGGGTAAGTTACATATTTTAATAGATACAGTTTTTACATGCAACAAATTTGGAAACACAAAGCCAAATGTGCATCTTGGGGAAGTGGTATGTGAGCAAGTCAGGCATCATAAAGAAAACCAAGTGGATGGTGAGTTTTGGAACCCTGGTTGATGAAGAATGGTGAGAACTCTGTACACTAAATCTTTTTCTTCTCTTACTTAAATTTTTCTATCCTGCAAATGCAGTGGCATTTGTACTGTCCATGTCATAAGCACTGTCAGTGACATAAATTAAAGTCTGTAATGATGTCATTTTTTTAAGGAAGGGAGATGAGGGGAGAGAGAAGGCAATAAAAACTACATGAATGCCTATGTTTTGGCAGGCAAATTAATTGCAGCATGCAATCCTACATGCTTAATAATTTAGGTAAATGTGTGTTAGCATTCATCCAAGAAGATGCTGCCTGTCTGAATGCACAGTTTTTCACTCGATCAGAACACACTGAAAACATAAATCTGTGTACTTTGCTAGCCCTTTCTCATTTGTGCTGAAATTTGTCATTTTTTTCATAGAATAAAATATATCAGAAAAAAGGAGAATATTACTCAAGCTTAAGCATTTTATTTCATTTGGAATCCTTATAGCATGTTTTATTTGTTATGTGTGCAGAAAAAGAGAAGGCAGATGCTGAAGGTGAAAATCAAAGCCACTTGACTAAGGCAGAAGTGGTCAAAATTAAATTAAAAGTCCTCAGCATTCAGACACACAAGCGTTTTCAAAGGTGACAAACCCAGTAACTAGTGTCCCAGATCAGTTATTAGATCCAGACGCAGTTGAACATTGTAGGGTGGAGGAGAAGGAGTACTAAACTCCAGATCTAGAGCAGAACTGGGAATCAAGACAAACTGACTGTCTGTATAATGTAGGGCTACAGATTAAAGCAAAGGATGTGCCAGTGTGCATGAGATAATAAATTGAGAAAGGCAAATCTGTCTTGCTTCTCTCCTGGGAAGTCCTGTCTCGTAACAGTGAAGTATGACCCCTCCTTCCCCAATTCCCAAGGAGGAGAGGCCATCTAGGAAGGATGTGTTAACCAGGCCTAAATAGGTCACAACTTTATTAATTCCTTAGGGAACCCGCTCAGCAGTAAGATTTAGAAAGTGGATTGTTTCTCCTCCTGCCTGCTATGGGAGAGGTGCCTTGGGCTGGTGGCACCAATGCAGGGATGCCCTTATGCTTTTTTTTTTCTTGCCAGAGAGGAAGAGAAGTTGTGTGCTTGTTTTGCTAGAGCACCACTGGATGCTTTTCCTTCCAAGGCCTTCAATTGCCTTCAGAACCACTCTCAAACCATTATCTATCTTTGATAAAACAAGCCATAACAGCTTTGACAGACAGGACTACTCACAAGAAATTTCTCATGTATTACATAGAATTTCATATGATCTTAATGATTCTGAGACCAGTGGTGTGCTCCTAACCTAACAGATCCTATATTATGTGTTAGAAGCGAAGATACTTAATTGAACTAAGACGCCTTCACTTTTAATGTCTTCTTTTCATGACCTGCATAATACTTATGAGTCACTTAGCAGTATCCTTTCAGGACTAGCCTTTCCAGTCAAAGTAACTCATGCCTCTAGTCAAAAATGTTTTTGTTTATTTGACAATTTAATTGTAAAAAAAAGAATATTCTGTTGCCATTACTGACTTGTCTGCTTTAGGAAGAGCAATCAGGGGATGTTACAAGGTGTACAAGCCTTCAGAAATGACATCATTGATTCAGCTGTCAAGCTGCTTAGATGAGTTTACCTTAAAGCACCTCTTTGTACAACATTATTTCCTAAAAGTCAAATTGAGCCTCTCTGTAAGTGGATGGAATGGTTATAATGTCAAATTCAATTGAATTTGCTTTATATAATGGCTGAATTCATCCACATCTTTTAGAGGAGGTTTCCCTAGGAATTTTGGATTCTCTAGGAAAACAGATTTTCTCTTACTGCTTTAATTGTTATTATGAATTCATATGCTTATAAATATGTCTCATAAATTTGTTCCATATTTATTCAGTAAAGCAAAACAAGATTTACTTTAATACAGATTTTGAGATGTACACAGGCAAGCTCACAGCTCCATGCACCAAGCTGCAGTTCCTTAAAAAAATACCCACTGTGCCTCAAAAACCTTCTTTATCTCTGTCACCATTTTGATATGGTGCTTACTTTCATAACTCAGTATATCATTCATTTTCTGCTTTTTTCTTAACTTCTCTGCAGTGAGGAATTACACAGTGAAAAACAATCATTCACCATTATAACAAGCTTCCGAAACTGCCAGTTTTCAGTCTACATGTTCTACCCTCAGTTGGTCCCAGTTTTTGGCAGAACTTGACATTTTCAGCTATCTATTTTATCTATAAATCTGTGGTTGTCTAGATGAAAAAGAATATTTGTTAGCAGTGCACCCATCCAGAAAAGAAAACCTGCCTCTCCACTAAAGCAGCAATGCTGAAGTTCCTTGCTAGCTGCAGACACCTATTTCAAAGTCCTGTGCTATTGCAATTGCAAAGAGAAAATATGTCAATTAAATTTACTGAATGTTGTGTATTGGGAAAAAATGCCTTTTTGTGTCATTTATTAACTAAAAGAGAAAATATTTCAATAGAAATCAGAATAGAAAACCCCTTACTCTTATAAAATTATTTCTTACACATGCATTGCAGTGTTAAGTGTGTCAACATACTACTTTAGAGATTATTAAAATGACTTTCCTCTCCATAAATTAATTAATGAAAGGAAATGAATGAAGCAGAAAATGGAAAAAGCAAAAGGAAGGTTGGCTTTTTTTCAGAGTATATGAGATTCTTTAATGCCTATGTTACTACGAATCACAAAGTCTACATTTTACACAGACGCTTCTAGTCTCTTGTATTGCATCACTATGTGACTGAACAAAATGTTTCTCCATATTTCATGGAGGTCCTATGAGCTGTGGATTTTAGTCTACAATTAATCTGCCATTATGCTTAAAAACATTATTGCCTCCATAACTAAGTTGTTCATTCAGCCTGTTTTCATCATACCAAAATGTTTTCATCTAAGGCACTGTCCTCTGGCACCAATAATCTCACAGGAGCTCTGTCCTCTGCGTACTTCCCACAAGTGTTCCCTTCCCCCTTGTAAGATGGACAAGAAGCCTTGCAGGCAACCTTGCCTAGTTAGGGGCATCCTAGGCAACAGTAATGACCAGAAGCTTCTAAGTCTGCAAGTGTCTATTGCCAATACAGTCACTGAACACAGTCACATACATCATAGGGAGCAAAGAGCTGTGTGTTACACTCAGAGTGGCCTGGATTTGCAAAAATAGGGAACTATTTTAAGACCAAATCTCCAATATACTTTCAGCCATCTAAACACATTGTATAAAGCCTGTTGTTTGGGTTTTTTTGTGTATGTGTTTTTGGTTGTTTGCTTATTGTCTTTTGAAATGTTCACTGAATAGCTCCCAGAAGCATCAATAAAAGCTTGAAGGGGGCTCTCCTTACTTCAGGCTGCCTTCAAACTGATTTGCTGTTACAGCAAGCACTATATCCCTGGGCCCTCTCAAGAAAGGATGTTGACTCATGTCTTATGCCCAGCAGCCTCACTAGCAATGCAGAGTGCACAGCTACTGCCTGCACTGAGTACCAGAGGTGTACACTGCAGGGAACATCTTCTGCATGCCAGGGGAAGCTTTTGCTAGCAGTCATACCACTTTCTTTAAAAACTAATTTTCTATAGGAGAATTCAAGTCATCTGAGCCTGGCTCCAGAGCATTTCTGTAACAGCAGTGTACGTAGGCAGCTCTTTCATGCCAAGGCTTTTCTGGAAAGGACTGTGGCAGTCCAAGCACATTTGTAGAAACTAAGAGCAGACTTGCTCCTCTACCATGTAGGCACTATCAGAGACACTTAATGACCATATTTTATAGTCAATTGAGAAAGACCATCGCTTCTAGAAGGGGTGCTTATCTTGGGTGAGCTGGTCACTGTTTGGGAGTGCCTCTCTCTCCCCGAGATTAAAGAAAGCATTAAAAAACACCCTTACAGTATAGAGACTCATTATGTCCAAAGTAAGGCTTCAAATTACTCGAAATGGCATTTACATCAAAACTCTGTCTTAAATAAGTACCTTAGATCATTCAGGAACAGCTGAATATCATCAGTACTGGGTCTGGTTCTGGTTGCAGCAGTATGACATGGTGTGCATGACTTAGGTGTTCTGTGAGCACGTCTGCGAGTGTTGCAGCAATTCCTTTGGTACAAATTTAACCCACAATTGTTCTTAGAGTTACTTATAATTGTACAAAGTATAGACTTAGGTGCTGTAAATTACATACATTTTATTTTGCAGGTTGGCTATTGGAATGACATGGATAAATTAGTTTTGATTCAGCATGAACCTACACTTGGAAATGACACTTCAGCCATGGAGAATAGAACAGTAGTTGTCACTACAATTTTGGTAAGCTTTTTTTTTCCGGTGTTTATACTGTCTGGTATGTCACACACACTCCTCCGTAGTAACTGAGTGTCAGTTTGTAGGTTAATGAGAAGGTGAAAACCACGTATATTAATTATCTTGACTGTCATGTCTGTAGAGAACTTTTAGGGTGTGCATTTTAAATAATGATTCATTTGAAATCTGTTTTTTTTTTAAATTCAGATATGCTAAATTATCTTTTCAGTACTCAGTCTCTTCCATTATATACATAAGTAATTATCATAAATGTAAGTGAATTCTTTTAACCTCTGATAGATAAATTGTAGCTCACAAGAAACTGAGAAATGAAAGAAAAACATGAAACATGTAAGTGATAAAATTGAAAAGAGGATATAAAAATCAGAGGTATGTAATACCAGTTGTCATTTTGTTGATACATTATATGTTCAAAATAATCCTTAATAATAGTTAAAGTTCTAAATACTATAGTTCAGTCTGGATTATGTACTTTTCATTGTGAATGAAAATAGGAATTTCGTAGATCATATACTTTAATCAATTTATTCAATGTGTGAGTAAAATCTTGGTTTTTTAAGAGACTAAATAGACTACATAGATTTAGTTTTTTGTTTTTCAGTTGGGTACCTTTTGAAATGCTCACTAGGTCATTTTAAAGAGTTTTTACAAAGAAAGAAGAATTCAATTGCTCCATTAATTTAATTTTTAGGTTTGTTTTTCAAAAACATTTTTATTATTAATATATATTTTAATCAAAATATCTAACATTTTTTTCTTTGGAGTCTGACCTGCCCTTTTAAACTTATGTCTGTCAAAGCCAACTGGCAAAGGGCAACCTTTACCTGTCTATTTTTAAAATTTTACCTCTCAGTTTCCTGCCCTTTTCACCTACCTCATTCAGACAAGACATTTTTAACTATTCAGGATAAACTATGACTCTAATGGAAGAGAATATATATTTGTTGTGATTTTCTAACTTAAAATCTAGCAGTGATTTTCTAACTTAACAGAGAGTTGAAAATAATCCAGAGGAAAGTACCAAGACATTTTCTTGCTCAAAAATATGGTTAATTACCAGATTATTAGCAGTACGCATCAGCATTTATACATTAAGTACATCCTAACAAATCTCCTGTTGAAGATTATCATTCCAGGATGCAAACCAACCAAACTACTGTACAGGAATGCAGAGTGTAATTCCTAAGCAAATTGTGTTATTCTTTTTTTTTTCTTTCTTTCTTTCTTTTTTTTTTTTTGCATGGGACATTTAAAAATATATGTATCTTTTTTCCTAAAAAAGACTTGGTGATGGAAAAAAAAAATACTTCAGTACAGTCCTCCTCTTTTCAGCCTCTGATGAAGAACCCTATTTTAAGAAATTGATCAAGGAAGAAAAGAGTCCCAAGATGCTGCGAACAATCCTAACTAAGGCTCAAGTATTAACCACCAGTGTAGTAGCATTGAGCTAATTTTTCCATTGGATTACTGTTCCTCTGACTGGATGACCAGGCACTGAACCACCAAGAAAAGTTCTGTGACTAATCTGAAATGTCTAGAACAGATGACGTTAACCTTCAACTTTGGCGAGCTGAGAAGAGAACGATGTGAATAACAAGCTTTCAGTCGAAATTTTCCTCTCATAACAATCTTGATCCTTGACTGAAGCTACCATACATGAATACTGTAATTTCCATAAATAGCTCCAAGCTTAGGAGAAGCAAGTAAAATAATAATAAAAAGTAAAAGGTTCCTGTTTGCTCAAAAGGAAAAAAAAAGAACAGCAAAAAAAAAGCTTTTAAAATGTGTTATCTTGCCTGTTTGCATTGAAGCGTTTTGATGTGCATAATAAATGTTATCTTCAGAAGAACTTTTCCAGTCCCTGTATTGAAGGGACTGGTGGGATCATTTTCAAAATCAAAAAGCTGAATTAGTATTCCAAAGCATGCACTATGTTTATGCAGCATGTTATTTTGGGATAATTGCAATTATTTGAAAGCTACAATGCTTCTTGATCAAAAGTGTCCCCTTTTCTAGTCTCAAAATTGCAGTGCAAGAGAAATATATCAGAATTTGGTTTGAATAGTATATATGGTCAATTCTGCCTAACACTAGTCATGCACCTCTCCCTTTGACATCACTGGGAGCTGCAAACAGGATTCTGATGGCAGATTAAATCCATGATTCTTAATATTGGCCTACTGCCGCAATGCATTTAGAAACCAGAAACATACGTTCACACAGGAAAACAGAGATATTTGAGGAGAAAATCTTTCAGAATCTTGTTATTTTATTCTTCTCTGTATTATATTCATTTTGTGTATGCTATAGACTTTTTGACCTCTTCATTTCCCTCTTCACGTTCAAGGGAAGTTGAGACATTGTAGATGGTTGTGATGGCATTTAATTTTGCTTGTGTGCAATGCTGTCGGGCTTTTCAGTCTTCAAAGACAGGTGTCACAGCACGGCAAAAATGTTTACAACTTGTCAGCATGGCGCGCTCTAATTTTTGCCCAAAACCAAGTAGCACAAATTGATATGCCAGACATTTCTTCCTTTTGTACATGTCTCTGCTTACTTTGCTGTAATATGGCTGTATGGCTATTGCTTAGGAGGTGCAAAGAATTAGCTCTGCAATCAAAAAAAAGTACAGAGTTTTCTTCTCAGCAAAATGTTATGTTCATTTTTAATATAGTTAGAGTATATAGGT
Source organism: Nothura maculosa (assembly GCA_032353885.1). Taxonomy (NCBI): domain Eukaryota; kingdom Metazoa; phylum Chordata; class Aves; order Tinamiformes; family Tinamidae; genus Nothura; species Nothura maculosa. Next base: position 8,277,104 of record JAUBOD010000824.1, on the reverse strand, counting down.
TTTATTTTGCAGCTTTATTTTAGCATATAGGCACTAAACTTGTCTCCCGATGGTCCTGTGGTTAAGGGCAGATCAGAGAAATATCGTATCAGGGGTCCTGGTCCATGTTGTTCTCCCTTTTGCTGTTCAGTTCTGTCTGTTACAGATTCTGTTGGAGCCCAAAGTCCTTCAGCTTCTGTGGAGGACATCTGTTCCCTTGACCTTCTCAGAAAGGACAGGTCTTCTGCCTATGTGCAGAAATGTCCCCTCCAAACCACCTGCTTGAGGCCTCCAGATGTGCCATAGACACTGTATACCTAACATTTCCAGCTCAGAAAAGTGAACATCCCTCACTTTGCAAGCATCTTGCAAACAAATCTTGCAAACAAATCTTGCAAACATATGATATATTGACTGAGAAATACAGTGATGAGATATACAGATAGAACATAGAGGAGATATTTGGGAAGGCTAATCTGAAGTCTCTTTTCTCTGTAATGATACAAACAGCTCTGTACATATATCTATGTAAAGTTTAAAATGACAAGAAAGCTATAGAACCAAAGCTCTACCTGCAAAGAGCTGCATCTACATCATGACCTCCAGCTCAGTATTTTAAAATAGATTTGGTGTTGGCAGACCAGGCTGCAAGAGTGAATTCAGTTCAAGACCAAATCAGCTAATCATAGATGTGTATTAAAGAGGGTTTTGATTCAATTACCCACATATAAATACCTAGTGACATTTAAGGTGTACTAGGGTATCCTGCCTTTCCTGTTTCCTACACCAGGAGGATGGCCCATCACTGCATGTTGTGATGTGGATGTGTTGTGGATGTCTCAGCAACTCTACACTGTTTCAGATATGTGAGCTTCAGTTGAAGCTTCCATGAGACTTCCATTAAATTTCACAACAATTTAGAGATTGGTTCAGTTGTCCATGCACACATATCTTGCACCCAGGATCTCTGAGATATCTACAGAGGGGCGGCAGATATGACACTGGACCTGCAGATCTGTGACTTCCAAAATAGCACCTGGGGAAGGCAGGTCACTATAAGGTGTCTCAAAAGACAGACACCTTCATTAAGGGATTTGACTGATTGACTCTTGCCTTTCACAGCCATTTCCTCTGTCCTACCTCAAAAATCCTACCTGTAACCTTGTTTTTCATAAGAGACAATTTTTTTTGTGAGGAATTTTGTCAGTTAATTTTTTTATTAGACTGGATAAATATTCCAAGTTTGTTGCATGACAGTAAGAAGCTCTTCAAACCGAATCCTGGACACTTCATTCAGAAAAAAAAAAAAAAGATAAAGAAAAAGCCAAGTAAAATTTGTAGATTTTTTTTTCAGAATAAAGTGTGTCAAAATATGTCATTCTTGTTCTAAAAACAAGACATTTCCTTGCACAAATTTTTGTCACTTTCACAAATTATGTTTACAGTAATTTAAAGATTTTGAAAGGAACTTCTTTACAGTAGGCAAGCCAAGCACAGGTCTCTCTGACATAGTTCTGCAGCTTCCCTTATAGTATGGATCATCAGTTGTGAGCATTTTACTGTGCACATGAATTTGTGGGAATGTAGTGGAATGAATTGTTTACATCTATAAAGGTAATTGTTGCAGACATCAACTTGTATTTATAAATGTTAAATATTGTTATAAAATTGTGAAGTATATGAGTAAAGCTTGCACCATTTCAAATATCTGTTCTGTGCTGCTCATTAATCATTTCAATGTGGACTTTTCTATGATTCACTGCCCCACAGAATGTTATTAAGCAGCTGAAATCTTGCAAATATCACTATGCTAAATCTCATTTAGCAATAGATCAAATCTGTTTTCTATCAGTAGGTTACTATGAACTCTCGTTTATAGTTGAACTATAAACTTTTGTTTATAGTTAAAAATGTTATAGATACAAAGCTTGTGGGACAAAGTAATATTTTCATTAGACAGGATTCTATAACTGGAAAAGATGAAAAAGCACATCTGCTGCTTTCAACTCCTTTAGCTGATTTAATAAAGGATATTATCTCCCTAGGTACCTAACATCTCTTATATCCTTAGACCAGCATGGTTACACGTATGTTACTACTAGTTTAGAAAATGCTATTGTAACAGATAATGCAGAAAAATATTTATTTTTTTTAGTGAGATATATACAAAATGGCATAAAGATATGACTGAGTACACACTATTGATGGATTCATCTAATTCACAGCTTGGCAATGTGACCTTGCAAGTTCATCTGTAAAAGTTGTTTGCAAACCAGTAGAACTTGCCTTTAAGTATCCTGCCTTATTATAATGATGTCAACACATAACATTAAGTTTCAAATACCCCATATACTGAAATGTTAGAATTTAAAAATGATTCTATCTAATATTTTTTCAAATGATATTTATCACAAGAATATACCACTGGAAAGTCAAACATACTCACATTCCTCCATCAAATTCTGCCTTGAGAATCCATCTCAAAATATGACAAGTAAAGTAAGCATAACAATTAAATAAACTCTTAATTATTTGAAAACAAGTAAGTAGGAGGACAAGAGTGAAATAGTAAGCAAAAGCTAATACACATTCCCAATATTTTAGATATATTATTTCACAGTGCTGTTCCTTTTAAAGCAGTAGCAGCAAGAGGTAATATCATACTTTCATCTTACTGATTTACAGCAAAATGCAACAAACAACATCTCTTACAGTATATTTACAGAGTAGATAAAAAAGGAGCAGATAGATAGAAACAAGGAGGCTTCTACAAATCACCCAGCAGATCAGAGATTCTTCTGAGCTTATGCCTGGTGGTCTATTCACAACATGGATGGTTGGTCTCATCTACCTTTGTAGTATCTTTTGCTTCATGTCCAGAGCACACAGGGAAGGAGAAGTGAAATTTATTCAGTTTTTACCATAAAATATTGTCACTTTGCTGTGTTGATGCACAGCATTTGATTATATATATATAAGTATATATATATATATATATATATATATATATAAATATAAATATATATATAGCAGCCCTGTCTCTGCTAAGGTGCAGGCAGAGGTGCAAGCCTAAGACTTGAGGGAAGGAGCAATCTGACCTGGCTTCCTCTTTTCCTGCATCTCTCTCCAGTTTTGTTTTGTGTTGTTTTGTATTGTTTTTCCATGTCATGACTGTGATTGTAAGCCTTTGGCTTGGGATTTATAAGAAAGGCAGAATCAGGAAAGGTCAGTCACTGACTGTGCTTTTTGAGAAGAAAATGGCTGTTAAGGTGCACCAACCAAATGTAACTGAAGGTTATAAAGAGTCCATGAATGAATATGAATATTGGACAAGATTTTGTTGTATTTTTAGTTCTCAGATGGTTAAAACACAGTCAAGGAGATATACTGTTTTTGTCCTCTGCTTATTAGCAACCATTTTTTTTTGAAATAGCATATCAAGAAGGGCCCACATTTTCTCTATACTTCTCCTTTGCAACTGAACCTCTACATGTAAGTAAGGATCATCTGCTTCATTTGGCTTGAATGTTTTCAAAAATCAAAGTCCACTGGAAAGAGAAGTTCCCTTGTCTGTCTCTCACTCTAGAGGACAAGTGGTTGAGATTAAGCTGATTTGTCTGGGGACAGAAATACCAGGAGTTATGCAAGATAGCATCAACATTACATCATTCCTTAGAAGACCCAAGCTCTACCGTGCCAGTGGCATTGCACTGCATCAGTGCAGTGCTCGTAACATGCAGCAAATGATGCAGCTTAACAGCCTTCTCCCACTGCCCAGTCATGCATGGCATGATGAGAATAGCTACTTTTTTAATGATTGGCCAGGTTTTGGAAGTGCTTGACAATCCTTAGGCATGTAGGGATCATAGCTACATGCTAAATGCAGTTATGTGCTGTTGTCCTCCTCAAATTTCTCTGGGCATGTAAATGTATACAGGGGAAGGACCCAGGTGGCCAGACAGAGTGTGAGCTTAGGAACAGTCACTGTTAACTCTCTTCTGTGCTGTGCAGTTCTCCCGCTGTATTAATGTCTATAATTTAACATCTGTAAGTGTTCTCCAATGCTGAATTACGGCTAAGGGATTATGGTTCACATATGCCATGTAAGAATAACTTCATATCAATGAGTATAGTAACAGAGATGGAAGAAGGGCTTTCTTGGGCCATGGCTGAGAATGAAACATGATTGCAGTAGTTAGGGATCTGCTGCTGTTTTTAAGCAAATATTACTGCTTCCTCACTCTCAAACTGTGTAATCTGGAACATTTCAGTAAAATACTGGGTGTTCTTGGAACGAAATTCAAGAACTTTCTCCATTCACATTACACAGAGCTCTATTCTGCCATCGTGGTGAAAGATGTCCTGGTACAGTTCCTACAAGGAGCAAACTTACAAAAGCAGAGGAATAATATAATTTATCTTTTCTATTTTTCTGACTTCTCACTGTATAATAGTAAACTCAATATGTTATTCAGCCTTTCCTATCAAATCTTTTTGGGTATAACCAGCCTCTACTAATAAGAGCTACATATTTGTATCTAAAAAGAGAAACTAACTTGCCATGCAGGAAAAATTTTGGAATTAGATTATGCTGTCCCTCATCATTCACATAATGCCGACTATTGTCAGTTGTTTGCACTATTTAGACTATAAAACCGCTACTGCTACAACTGATGTCCATGGAGTTTCAGTGAAGAAGACCTCAGCTACCAATTTTACCTTTGTTATATTTGTGTGCTATTTAGTTATGTAGGAAAGATGGGATTAGGGCAGTGAAACACCAAAATCAGTGTTGAATAATCAGCATTTGCTATCGACACAAACAATAACAGCAATCCTAACAGCAAATTGAAGTTACCACTATTTTATGAGATAAATTCAAGCAAAAGGTGATGTTAGTGGCAAGTAATGTACCTGGAACTGGCTATTAATACATAGCATTTTAGTAACTATGCATTCAAAACTGCAAGAAAGCAAATCATTCAAGCTGTGCATCTGAAACTACATAGAGAGTGACCACACTGTTTTAGAGAAGAGGTGCATGTATTTAGGTTGAAAGGATAAATTATGCCTGGCACTGTCTCTTGGTCATTTGTTTTACTGGTTCAACCACATTCATGCTTTCTGTTTATTATATATTGCACTAAGGTTTTTCAATTAAAACAAAGTAAAATTTATATGTTTGTGTGTATAATTTATAAAGGTTGATATTTCTTGTGAAATTTCTAAATCAAATTATAGTGTAAAGAGTATACCTCTATATAAGGATTTATGTTCATGCATTTAAACATATATTTGCTAATCCTATCCATGTACTTTTGATAAAGTATATGTTGTTTAATCAGTAGATGGTTTTTCATCTACTTTTGTTTATTTTTGCTGCTTTTCAGAGTCTATTCCATATACTTTTCCTTTACAGTTCTACTTCTTTCATTATAGGAAGCCCCATATGTTATGTTCAAGAAAAATCATGATACATTTGAAGGGAATGACAAGTTTGAAGGATACTGTGTAGATCTGGCGTCAGAAATTGCAAAACATATTGGTATCAAGTACAAAATTGCCATTGTCCCTGATGGAAAATATGGAGCAAGGGATCCAGAGACAAAAATCTGGAATGGGATGGTGGGAGAACTTGTTTATGGGGTAAGCATACCAATTTTTGAAGTAGGATTTAACTTACTATAGTATTAGTTGTAAAATAGGAGGTATATATGCACTTTATTTAATCTTGGGGTCACAGAAAAGAAACAATTCTGTTTCAGATTCTCTATCCTTTCATTTATTTTCAAAGTTTTCATAGTTTCTTACAAATTCTATTTATTCAACAAGTACTTATTAGAACATTTCATAGTCTGAACATTCCTTAAAAATCATAGATATTAGAACTAGTAGTGGAACATTAATATCATCTATTCCTGATATATTGTAAAACTCACTTGGGAAGAATATCATTCATTTATTCATTGTCATGGGAAGGATTATCATGGAGTATCTTTAAAAAAAGGTAACACTCTTGCTCTAGATATTTTGAGGGATGGAGACTCCATGATTACATACAAAAATTCTTACATAACAAACGACCCATACAAGTACACACCTAGACTATCCAGAATTGCAATATATTTTTAAGATTATCAATAATAATATTTAAAGCAAATCTGGCAAATTCAGCAAGTAGGAGCGGGCATTATACAGTGATCTGGAGGAACATTCTCAAAATAGCAAACTAAGAATTTTTTAAACAAATGAAGTTGCATTAAATGAAAATAGATCCAACAAAGCAAATTAATATATGCAATGTCTGGTGTTACCAAGAGTTACCAAAAGTAAAAGCTCAATGCTGTGGTTGCTGATGGCTGCAGTTGCTGATATCTTCATTGAAATTGAATCAGAATTCTTAGAGAAACTTTAATTTTGGTGATAGACTAAAAGGAAAAGTCCTGGAATGTTATGGTCAGAACGTTTTTACTAATGCCCTTGACAGAAATATATCTCCATCTCTCTATAAAAAACTACTGAATACCAGTTGGCTCACCCGATAACCTGCAGTTTCCCTCATAACCTGACAATTGCAGTGGGGTTAGGGCACATGTGGCAAAACCTGGCAGCTTTTACAGCAGCTTCATTCTGCTGTCTTTTTTCGACTAAATAAAATCAACTGAATTTGTCAAAGCCACCTCCAGTAGTATCAGTTCAGAGGACTTCTCAACATGAAACTGTAGGAGTACAGTAAATGGTGTCTCAGTTTTATTGATTTGCCCTTCCAATGGGAATGGGAAAATTGCACCAGCCTTATAAATCATATATGGTCTTGGAAGTTTTTGGAGGAACAAGTATCACTTGTGAAATGCTCGTGGGAAAAGAGTGGGAAATCTGTACTGATAGGTATATCTGCTTCAGTGTTCTGCAAGCAGCAGAACTCCCAGTTTAAGGCAATTAATTTTCTAGAATTATTTTATCAAATGGCTGAAAAGTAGAGGACAACTTCTTACCTGGCTTTTAATCACAATAGCCATCTCATTGATACCAAACTCCATGTAGTGTTTTATATCAGCTATCTTAAATCATTTGAGAAATTGAGCAAATTGTGAGGCAATTCCCTTGACCAGATGCATAGAGCCTCAATAGCAGTTTCATTAGCCTGTAATCTACATAAAATATATATGAAGCTTGAAATGACACTTTAGTTTTTATTTTGTACTTATTTTTTCCTTTTACTTATCTTCAAAATCATCAAAGCCAAACAGCTCTAATTCTAGATCAAAATGAAAAGGAAGCTCATACTTAGTTTTATAACACTTCACACTGTTGGTAGTAGTATAGTTGAAAATAATAAAACTGAAATATATAATGAATTTATTGCATATTAGCTGCATGAACAAGCCATCTCAAAATATACAATCAACATCTGACTTTCTGTAATGGGAGAGAGGTGAAGGCTCATGTAAGGTTTGATGGATAGGTTTAGAAGCTCGTAAACAACTGACTGTTTAGGGTTAACATAGGCTCCTTTAATTTTGGAAGTGAGCTGTGCCAGTGAGGTCACAGCAGAGCTTCCTAGCTGCTGTGTCCTTTTCTGATAGGAAAAGGATCTACAATACTCCACTCCTGCTCAGTGTATTTGCCGTACCAGCCAAAGGTTCCCTAAGGCTGTATCTATCCTAGTATAAACCGAAGTACCAAAGAATGTCCCTGGAACTCAGACTCTCTTGCTTAATCTGCTAAATTGCTAGAATGCTCCCTGGTGTATTTTTAGCCCAGGCCTATTATTACTCTCTGAAACAATTTCTGTGCACAGTTGGACAGGAGCATTGGGAAGAGTTCCAATATGCAGCTTGAATGCAGCAAATGATGGTCTGGAGGTTAAAAGACTTTCATAATGGTTACTACTCTGTGCCAGTTGACCTTAGTGCCAAGAGCTATCCCTAGCATGTTTAATTTATTGTTAGAGATACAACTTCAAAGCAAATTGTTCTTTCTATTAAGATATGAAAGTCTGGTACTTAGGATTTCTGTGGAATCAGAGTGAAAATCATCCCCTCTGCAACTGGCCTTGATTACTAGCCAGATGATTTACACAGCAACAGGTCCCCTGGCCTGTTCCACATACAGAAAACAATTAAAATCAGTTAGTCAGGCTCTCTCCTGCTATATAAGGGAATGCTCATCTTTGTGGTAGATCCCCAATTCATCATCACCAATATCTAACCAGTTGGCTCTGCTTCAGGCCATGCTTTTTCTATACAGACAGAATGGGGCATAATTAGCAAGTAAATTAGCAAATTAACAAGACTGTGTGTTTGGGAAGCCTTTTACAGTTACGATTTCCAACCACATGAAAGGATCGGCAGATATTTTTGTACCCATCAGTGACAGTGGAGCTTTTCTGTATCATAGGAGAATCCCCCTGCTACCTGCTTTTTACACCATTCGCTGATTCTACTTGTCCCATGCTTGTGCTATGCATAGTGAATTCATGTGCATCTCCTCCCATGAGCCCATGTTCCCCTGTGGACTGCACTGCATCTGTGCCCTTTCTGAGCTGAACACCTCTGATCCCACACAAAGCAGCTTGCTAATTATCTAAAATCTATAGCTCATTTTTCCATCATGTCCCGGCAGGACCTGGTGTATGAAGTGCTGTAGTACGCAGGTTTTTTATGACTGTACACAGGGTGTGTGTGTGAAGGAGTGGTTTATTCTCCTGCTTGATCTTGGGTCTTTATTTAGCACTCTATTAAAAGCTATCAGGTAATGCTAGTCATGTGTGCCTGATGGATCCAGATGCCAGCAATCGTCCCCTTGGGGCTCTGTAGCCCTTGATAACCAGCTCATGCACAGAGGAAATGCTGACAGGGAATGCCATTCCATCAACCACCTGCAAACATGTTTCCAAACACACTAGGGGTCAGCTCCAATTAAATATTAATTCTCGTGACACAAAGTGCTGTTCTCTCACTGTTCAACATGGAAAGTCACAACTCATTTCTGTTTAGCATCTGAAAAGTCATCAGCTTCTCAAGTTGAAATTCATCTACCTGTTTTTTCTCAGATAACTGTACAATCTCTATTCAACTTGTATCAAGTACAGGTTTTATTCACAAGGTTGTAATAATATATTCTGAAGAATGAAAGTCTCCTACCATCAGACCTAATCTTGCCCATTGTACAATATCGGAAGGATCCAGAATCCATCTGTACTAGGCAGTGATGTACCTTTGCTTGAAATGTTGGTACAGATGCAGTAGTTTCAAAAATGCAGCATTAGTCTTTGTTAAAACAGATTTCACTGATAATAAAGGCAGCAATAATTTGCACCATTGCCACATCTTTAATCACGTAAATACATAATTTATAGTGTATACTCCATGGTGCACTCTAACTGGACAAATTCAAAGTGGTAATATTTGCAATGCCCAGCTATTGCCATTAGCTTGCTTTCAACAAGGAGGAGTCTCTGTAGAGTTTAATCTGCCACACTATTCTGACAGAAATAATATATCACAAAAAAAAAAGAAAAAAGTATATAATAAGGATATAATCAGATTGGGAAAGCTCCTTTTGGCCCAGTTATTAGTCATCTAAATGTGATCTAGTCATGTACTGTCCCTTTGCTTTAGCTGTCGTGAATCAGGTTCATTTGCAGTATGACTGATCTGATATTAGATGGCTATTTTAATAGGAATTGGATAAATTCTTCTTCCTCTCCTTTAACTCCCTTAATAGAGCAGTGTAGATAACTAGTTGTAATGGAGGTGTGTACTTTGTAAACTCTAAAATTTGGCAAGCTACGTCTCAACTAGTGTTTCATGTAACGTTTGCAACATGCTAATTTTGGGATTAAATTCTACACATTTAGCCCTCAAATGGTGGTGTCGCTTTTCCACTTCATACTGCAAAATCTAATAACCCTTAAAGATCCTTATTTTATTCCAGTAGTCATCTGCACAGAACTAAAATCTGAGCCAACATTTTTAAAGACCCATAATCAATTTTATCATTTGCAGTAAATGTTAATGAAGATACCAGTAAGGGTCAAGTGTAGAAAACAGTAGCCGTTATAGATCACAATTTCTGTAAATCTTTCAGTTATTTCATTTCAAAACTTCCCATTAGATATTACAGCAACTGAAATTTAAGAGTGTAAAAGACATTGATTCATGTTCAACTGCAGCTGTTAAACCACCCTTTTAGAAAAATGAATTTGTGAGTGAGATGCAGTACAAAACTATGCAACAGTGCCACTATTCCACACCCTCCTACATTCCTTAAACTATAAAAAAAATTGCTTTACAATTTTGAAGATATTAAAATATTTTTGATTTATTTTCTTCATTTTTATAAATATTTACTTATAAAAAAATGTAATCACATGAATTCATGTAATCCCAAAAGTTTAAGAATATAAGATTTGAAAAATACCTTGCATTACAGATTTAGCAATCTAAATAAATAAATATTAGCAATATTTTCACAATGTTTGTAAGTGCTACAGATAATGACTCATACTCTTCGAAAATGATTATTTTAATTTAGAATTTATTGTTTAAACTATAATATGTTAATATATAATAAGTGTTTGCATCACAAGTATTTCAGAATGATAAATATAATATGAATATCAATTAATAGTAATGTTTATATGAATTTGTATTTTGGAGCCATTACATAAGTCATTTCTTTTGAATTATTTAATATTTTACATCCACAGTTAAATTATAACTACAATAAATAAGTTTTAAATTACATTTCAAAAGATTTATATAGCTGAGTATAAATCAGTGCACCAAAAAAACCCAAACCATATATTATTTAAAATACATTTACATATTTCAAGGTTTGAAAATGACAAAAAATATATTTCAGATTTTTTCTTCTCAATGAAAAAACTTGGATATTTGTAATACTTAGGTTAAGTAAATATATCCTTAATTTTCAACATATTAATCCATTAATATTGATGGGATTTAAATATGTTTGAAATGTGTATTTTACTGTCTATAAATGCCCTTAAGAATTAGCTAAAAGGCAGGAATGCTTAAATGTACTGCCAGCCTATGGGCTGCGTACTGTATCTCAAGCTGCTGTTGTGTAAGATGAATTCAGGAGAACTAGGTATTTAAGAAAAGGGAGGAGGTAGAATTATTTATATTATGCAGATTTATCAATAACTCTTTACTGTATCTGTGAAGATGAGTGGGCCAACAGAGGAGTCTTATTTGCAACTGGGAGGCTATAGCTGGTGTTTGGTGAGATAAATATTGCCAAGTACAGAACAAAGTATTGCCAAATATGCTCAGTTACCCTCTGTAGCCTATGCTTAACCAACATAGTGATGAGAAGCAAGAGAAAGGATTCAACAGCTGCTGCATATCTGTTGCCCTCCCACTAGTGTACCTTCTGGTCCCCATATTTCTTACAATTCCCATCTTAAGAACTAGTGTAATGACATCATTAACATACAAGGCAAGGCAAAGATTAAACTTCACTTTAATATGGAGCCTCTGAGCACTAAAATGACCCATTAGCACAGCTGGAATACCTTGCAACTTAATGTACCCATCGCTATTAGCAGCTGTAATCATCATCATCCCCGTCATCATCAATAACGATGCATTCAAGACTGTCACCTTCATTCTAAACGTATTAGGGAAACTTATTTTTTCCTCTGTCTTTCGAGTGGGAATGATTTCAAAGCATTTTTATTTCTAGCCTTTTAATTTATTAATTTATTTTTAGCCTTTAAGATTTTGCATAGCTGCTTTTGATATACTTACCCTTAACGCACTGTTTACAAGCCATTTCATTCCTATTGAATTACCTGTCCCACAAGGTAACTGTACATATATGGTTTCATGGCATTAATCGTAGCATTGATTAGTCATCTTTGCTGATTCATACTATTTTTAATGTCTCTTGAGATTGTTAACTTACTTCCCTCAAAGAATAATTGTACCTTATGAGAATATGATAATAAATTACAATTTTGGGGATCTCATTGAAAATTCCGTGACAGAAGGACCATATTATTTTGCATTCTTCCTTGAATTCCTTTAAAAACTAAATTAATAACTAAAATGAGCTATCCGGGGGTAAACTGCTGCGCACGTCTGTAAAGCTTAAGAATCTCACCTTTAACATAAATATTAATTTCAATACTTTTGTAAAATAAAAATCTGAAACATAAATGCTTTATTAAAAGTATATTGAGTAAGGACAAATTGTGATGGAAAGAGCTGAACACATTCAAGCCATAATATCCTGATGTTAATGATATACCTTTGGAATTAGCTGCTTAGTTAAGTTTATAAACCAACTTCAATTAATCTATACATCTATATTTCTTTTTTCTTTATAGAAAGCAGAGATTGCTGTTGCGCCTCTGACCATCACTTTGGTACGAGAAGAGGTCATTGATTTTTCTAAACCTTTTATGAGTTTGGGAATATCCATTATGATCAAAAAGCCCCAGAAATCTAAACCAGGAGTATTTTCCTTCTTGGACCCTTTGGCGTATGAGATCTGGATGTGCATAGTCTTTGCCTACATTGGTGTCAGTGTGGTCCTGTTCCTAGTTAGCAGGTTTAGCCCATATGAGTGGCACACAGAAGAACCAGAGGATGGGAAAGAAGGACCCAGTGATCAACCTCCCAATGAGTTTGGCATATTCAACAGCCTCTGGTTTTCCCTGGGTGCCTTTATGCAACAAGGATGTGATATTTCCCCAAGGTTTGTGTCAAATCTTTTTGTATTTTTTTGCATTATATTATCAACATTGAAGCATAAAATCTTCCTTCTTTCATTTTCCTGGCAGTGTTTAGGAGTTCATTCTTTAGAAAGCTGTTCCACTTTAGTTCTTTAATAGCTGTGATAACGGCAACAGAGAAACTGCTTTGAATTACAGTAATTATTATTATTTTACATATGTCAATGTACATAAATCACAAACAGTACCGAGTAGTAGCAGGTACATACTGAGAAATTTCCATTGACTTGACTTTAGGGGAATTGTATTGTTACTGAATTAGTTCCATTGTATGATAATTATGAAATTCTTACTATTATTCTGAATATTTGTCTTGCATGAATAGATGCCCCATTTTTGTTCCCTATTAAGTTCTACAGCATTGCTTGCATAATATCATTTTCTATGAGAGACAGAATATTTGACCATCTGTTTCTGTGATATCACAGCGCATTACCAAGCTATGCTTTACAGAGTCGGTACCTCAGGTGTTACATATTATCCTAGTTCTGAATTTATGAAGATTTTCAGATGTTCTGGAAATTCAATTTTTATTAACTGCAACTTGTTAATTTAACATTATGTCACAGTCTTTCAAAATTGGATGCTTCCTTTTAGCCATTATCAGTGATATTTTGAGAGTGTTTGGCATTGGCCTAACTTTGCTTCCTAACTAAATGTAGCAATAAAACTGCTATTCACTAAGACTAGATGTTTCTTGAACAGTTTTCCCTTCAAATTACAAATACTGAAACAGAAAACAGAATTCATTACTAGAGATTACAGAGACATAAATGTCACAAAGCACTTAAATAAATGCAAAATTTCTTTTTTTTTTGACTGGTTTGTAGGATGTCAGAAGTTTGTGTGTGATGAATGGACAAATGCTGTATGAGTGATAGGAACATTCAAATAGTAGAGTCAAGGTACTACTGTATATGCAAAGTGTTTTGTGTCATTTTTTTAAAGAAAAACAGATCTGCAGCTACAGTGCTTTGCTTTTGTCTCCAAAAAGAGATCATCCAGGATATTTTACATTTTTCTATAGTAGGAATTTCTTGAAATTAAAGGAACATTGAGATTACCACTGAAGAGAATTCATAGTGCTGTACATGCATCATATTCCTTTACACACTGGGCTTTGTACTGTAGGCATTATAATTCAAAGGAAAAATGTATATATCAGTATTTAAAATTAGGTAATCTCACTCCCAGTGACTGTTACGTATCGATACATGCTCAGTAATAATGTGCCTTCTCTCTTTATCTCTCTCTCTCCTTGTGGTTTAAGATACAGGAAATTGTGCATTATCTTATTCATGTTTAGATCCCTCTCAGGTCGCATTGTTGGAGGTGTCTGGTGGTTCTTCACGCTCATCATAATATCATCCTACACTGCTAACCTTGCTGCTTTCTTGACTGTTGAGAGAATGGTCTCGCCTATAGAAAGTGCAGAAGACCTTGCCAAACAAACTGAAATTGCATATGGGACACTGGACTCAGGGTCAACAAAAGAGTTCTTCAGAGTAAGTTGTTATGTCTGTTACAGCAGCTCTGCCTGCGGGACAGCTCTGTGATAAAATATTGAAAGGGGTGAAATAGTGTTACTTTGCAATAATTATGATTCAGTTTGTAACCCTGCAATACTTGAACTCTGTTTTTACCCCCAATTCCATTTGCTGGAATTTTTAGTCATTTTAATTTGTGGAAAGCTTATTGATCCTGTCATGTCAGGCAAAAGAGCTGCCCTGAAGGATAATGGAACCAGCGATAATTAAAGCTGCATTGCACTATTGATTCCTCAGAGGCTACAGTACTGAAATAATGTGCAGCATTGAGTACCTACAAAGATAACATAGAGTCTTGCTGTTTTTCCTTCTGCTTATGGTTTTTGCTGCATGCACTTTGCTTTAGGGTTTTGGGTGGTGGATAGGAAATGCATTTTTTAATTTGCCGACTTTCAGATGAATAATAAAATGAAAATATAAATTGGGGGAATGTGGTTGGAGCATAAGGATGTAGCCTACATAGCCATTCATATGTCTGTGCTGTCCCTATTGATTACTTCATTTTCATTTGCTTTCCTGTGTTAGCTGGCTGATATGTAATCCTCTCTCTTTGCCAGCTGGAAAACAGGGAGCCTGGGCATCACAAAGAGTATATAATAAATCATCCCTCCTGTCTAATTTTGTATCTCTGGCAGATGCAAGTTAAGCTTAGCTGAGTGAACATCTATGAGTTTGGTGTCTGACTTTGCCTCTGACTAAATGGCTGATAGCCATGTAAGTTATACAGTTCAGGACCATTATTGAACTGCAAGGTAAATATTAAGGCATTTTTACAAGGCAGAAAGATAGAGTGATAGTTTGTCCTCATTGCCTCATTGGAATGAGTATGTTCTTTTTCAAATATTCCCATCACTATTTGCAGTTTCACCAAACTGAACTCACTCAATAAGATGCACTTTATTAACAAAATTATGAGTGGGGTTTGTAAACTAAGGACAGTATCAGGGAGCTACTGTCATCCTCTAAGAAATCACCCAAAAAATCAAAATAACCTTTCCATTGTAAGAGATACCCTCACTCTTTTTTTTTTTCTGATAAAGCAGTGAAGTTGTGCTGCTGTAAGTGGCACAACTAACAAATGGTGGTTGGGCCTTTAGAACAAGGGGATTAGTTTAAGCTAGTCTTCTAGATTTCTCCTAGGACATCAGTTGATGTAGAGATTTCCCACAGAAATAGTTTAGGTTTGTTACTGATTTTTTAATACATACAGTTGGATAACTGATGTGTAACTCCACCTGCCCTCTTCCATACAAAGTGTCTGGGTACAGAACTGAATGCCATGTCAGAGGCACTTTCTGTGAGCCTCCATCTTTACCCTCAAGTGGTAGAAAATCAGCCTTTGATCATTGAAAAACCTGATTTCACCTCTAAGGCCTGCCAAAATGATGAGATGCAGGAAGCTTGCCTGAGAATTGAAATATTGTGGTCTTGAGATGGCCATATTTCCTATTTAGCTAAAAAAAAAGTGTAGCCTCTTATTATTGTTTACAATTTTCTGCTTCAGTGTTTAATTAATACATTCTTCTTTACCTCAATTAGTGCAGCCATGCATTTAATCCTGTATTTTCCATTTTCTGTCTGTCTAAAGCTGAGATGGTGACCACAGTATATGTATGTAAATATTTCTTTCAACTAGGATGAAGCTGTATTTCCAGAGCTTGCAAATTTTAGGCAATGATGGAAAATTGAAATTCCAAGGAAATACAAAAAAAAAGCAAGAGTTTTCAAACATTTTCACAATTCATTGTTTTGATGTAATGAAGACAGGACCTTTGACATAGAAATAGGTCAGAACATTGCCATGATTTTAGATCATGCTGTAAAAATAGCTTTTTTGTTTGTTTTTATTTTATGAGTGACTGTTGATTGGAAATGGCAAGCTGTCTCTTTAAAATGAAGTGAGATTTTTTTTTCCAGATATGACAGACATCTTGTCATGTTAATCTTTAAGGATTAGGAGGAAATTAAAAAACAACAGGAAAATCATATTCTCTGCTTCACTATAAAATATAACACGAAACATTACAATTAGCCATAAATACCGTATATAGTTGTACATGCAAATTTTAAAGCATAATCAAGTTTTAGACTGTTGATCACTTTTTTTAAAAAATGGTGTAATTGAAGCCTTTTAATCAAATGATTGCTAATCTCTGCAATAGTGTAGTAATTGTTAACAATATTTTCCATGCTATTTCTAACAATATTTTTCAGGAAACAGGGATAATGCTAAAATATCATTACCAAGTTTCTCTTTGCCTAATGCATAATTTCAGCCTCCAGCACTATTAAAAGAAGGCTCCATCTGTTTATCAATCTAATACTTTGTGTAGTTAGATGTAAATGACATCAGTTTGGGAATTAAAAGTCAAGGATGACTTTTCTAAGAGAGATTGATTACTGCCTGGCTGAGTATGGTCCTTTTGGACATTTTCATATCTGATCAGAATCAGAAGGTCTGAGCAGTTATTAAGTCTGCTTTAATTAAAAAGTGAAAACAGAAAAGTAGTTTTAAGACTGCATAAAAGAAAACTTCTTTCTTTATGAATATTAGCATTCATTGTTTTGGAAGCAGTGAGAGCAGTGAAAGGTGCAATTTTGAACAAGCTGCTCAAAAGGCAAAGAACTCCTTTTTAGCAGTCTTACTCAGAAAAGCCCTAAATCAAAATCAGCATGTTTTGACTAACTGTAATGGAAAGCTGCAAGGCTTCTTTATCAGATAAGTAGGACCATCTGTCAGTTCTTTCTTCAGCTTTCTCTCTGGCTAGACATATATATACTGAATCTTACCAAATGAAAGGCTGGGAGAAGAAAAAGTTCTTAAAGAGTGGAGACTTGTTAGAGAACCATTTTCTCTGTCTTGCTGGACAAAGATAACTAGGTCTTAAAACCTAACTAGAACTTAAAAAAAATCTAATCTCAACTTTTTCAATTGGTTTTGGGCAAAATTTTCTCTTATCTATAGTGAAAGTTTATGTTGCATGTTTCTAGTTTTGAAGGAAAATGACCTGTTATTTGTTTACATTGTAAATATTCTGATGATACTGATAAGAGGTAAGAAATGATTGGAAGTGAAAGTAAACAAAGGCAAGAAAACATTATTGAAATGATGCCTGATTTATTGCTGCTGTCTTCCATTTCTTCCAACTGTAATTTAAATCCATGAAATTTCATCCATGAAAAGCAAAAGAAATACATAGTTGGCTTGGCTTAAGCTCTGCTTTCAGCCACCATTATGTAAATGAAGAGTGGCTATGACTACAATGAAAAGCAAAAAGAGCAAGGATAATTTATGATCTTCTGATATGTTGGATTTTTTTTGAACTTCTTGCTAAATGCTGTTTATTTTCAGCTTAGACCTACTTCTATTACAAACTCTTTTCTAAGTAATACTACAATTTTTCAGGCATTGATACAAATAAATGCTTAGGGAAGTTACTCTCACCTACACTGAGGCTCTGTTCCAGTATTTTAAAAGCCATTCTCAAGTTATGTAATACTCATATCTTATAATTTGACAGATGTTTAAACATTCTAAGGCCCTTTGTTTTGAGATTTTGTGATAGATAATACTTTCCTGGAGGGCTGAGTGCAGTATAGGAATGGATGTATGAATCAAGTCTCACGTAGCTTGAAATCGCTGTTGACTTGCATAAAGTAAAATTTTTGGTGGTTACACTAAACAAGGAAAAATTCTCATCCAGGAAATTTTCCAGTTAATGCAGTCTAAGCCATGAATTCTTGCATATTCTTTGAGCAAGCACATTTCTTGCTCAATTACTTGCAGGATCACAGACTTTAAAATAAGACTAGCTGAAACTGGGGTCTTAAAAACTTAGCTAATCTTTAAGACAAAAGCTTATGATACTTTGTTTCTTTTAATGGCATATCTGATCCAATGTGGTGTTTATATCATTTATTGTGAACCATGCCTTGAAATATCGTGAAGCTTGTCTGAAAGTATGATATGAAGGAAGAATGAATATAAAGTTTGTATTAGGAAAGCAAAATTCTTACTTCATCTCTTACAGTTTTGAAGGCATGAGAAGTGGCATTAAAACTAAGAAATGCTTCAAGATTTAGCTCAATATTTATAAGTAGCTATTTTATTTTTTCTTTTTCCCATATATGTTTGTTACGGATATCTATTTCTTATACAATTCCCTAATCCTATTTTACAACACTTCAGCTATGTGAAGTGACTTTATATAGCCATAGCTATATACCTCCAGCTCTGCAGTTCTTCTATTAAGACTCCCAGAGGCCAACTCTGTCTGAAAGTGATGCATTATTGTTTAGTATTTATGTTGGTGGGTTTTTTATCTTTTAAAATAATAAAGGAATTCAAAGAAAATCATTATCCAAATAAGATATTCTCATCTTTAGTTTCTTGAAAAATTATGTATGATGGATTTAATTTTAACCAGTGCCATTCTGAAATGTTGCAGTATTTTTTGTTGTATCTGACTTCTTTTTAATTTTCTCCAGAGATCAAAAATTGCAGTATATGAGAAGATGTGGACCTACATGAAATCAGCAGAGCCATCAGTGTTCACTAGGACTACTGCAGAGGGAGTGGCTCGTGTCCGCAAATCCAAGGGCAAATTTGCCTTCCTGCTGGAGTCCACCATGAATGAATACATTGAGCAACGAAAACCATGTGACACCATGAAAGTGGGAGGAAATCTGGATTCGAAAGGCTATGGCGTAGCCACACCGAAGGGTTCTCCATTAAGGTGGGTGGAATAGTATAACAATATAACATGTGTTGTTATAGTATTCCACCTTCCCTGATGTCCCTAATATAGCTCTTTTTGTTTTGTTTGTGAACATGGTATGTTATTTTTCTTTTCTTTCATTTCATTTTTTTTCTTTGATCTACAAAGGTAACACTTTCTAATTACAATATGAATTTAACAGCTTTAGTTGGCATATCTTTCAAGGCCATATAAAAACCTAACTGGTTGAACACTAGCTACTCAAAGTCAGCCTGAATGGAAGTAACATCAGCTGTTCAATTTCATCAACTTTTTCACTAGATTCAGTCTGATAGAACAGTATTATTCCTGCATTACCTGCATCAGTAATATATCTACATGTTATCTTTTGCTTATTGGCCTTGGCTGCTGATTCCTAAATAAGAAGTTGCTTGCAACATCTTTTTTTTTTTTTTAATGTCAACACCAGAAGCATCCATTCATTCAAGTAGCTTCATTAAAGCATCTTCTTATTTAGAAAAGCAAGTTTGTGTTTCTAGCATTATGCATTTCAGTACTGCCTTCAAACTCACCAGTGTTCCATTAACATGCTATCCAATGCATTCAGTCAAGTAGGAAAGATTTTGACTTAGAGACAGAGCCTCATCTGCTTTTTATGCTAATTGTCAGGGAAATAGAAGCACAAGTTCTGTGGTAAAATTGGCAATATCTGCTATTGTATTACCTTTGATTTTTAAGGTAAAGAAAACTTGCTTTTTTAACTCTGGTAGACTTGCCAATTTTATTTAAAGCAAAAGAGCAATTTCTCAACTTAGAAAGTGTGGACTTTGGAGTCTTAAAGCAACAGAGTGCATGTGAGCATGGGTGGAGAGGCAATGGCATGCTAAGCAACCAGCACTCCACATCTACTTGAATTTTACCCATATTACCACAAAGATAGGTTACAACAAGTTCTGGTGAAACAAATTCACAAATAAAATGGGGTGAGTTGAAAGGAGGAATTGGAAGTGGATAAGAAGACATAGTTCTGTAAAGGAAATAGCTACAGAGGTACCACAACTACAGAGAAATTGTCGCTACCAGTGCACAGACAACTAGACTGACTATCAACTCACAAATTCAACCTGCCACAAACCTCAGTAGTTTTAGCTGTACTAACATACTGACGCGAATCAGTGAAGTAACATCAGAGTCATTTACATTTGCAACAAAAGAAGATTAGTACATGTAGGGGAAAATCTGGCCAGTTATTTCAGTTACTGACTATGAGTGTTTCGTCCTTAACGTTCAGTATGATTCAGATATAAAGAATGTTGCCTTTGCCACAGCATAAAGTGGTAAGAAAAGAAAGGGATTAAGAGAAGTAAAAATGACAACAATAAAAAAATGCAAAGAAAGATATGTCCAAAACTCATGGAGTTGATAAGGTGAAAGGAAATATATGATAAGAAAGGTAGGTTTCTTTTCTGGGTATATATTCAGAGCAGACAACCACTTATTTATTGTTTTATATTTCTAATATATTGCTATCTCTTTCTATGTTTCAGAAAACCTAGAAGTGGTAGGCAGCCCTGCAATTATGAGTAGAGCTGCTTTTCCTGCAACTCAGATACTAAAGAAAAGCCCATTGCTCACAATCATGCTTTATTATACCAAAGCATGGGGAAGATTTTTAGGAATCACTTTAGCTGTTCTCATATATAGCCTAGCAGTGGGCCTTTTGCTGTAAGAACTCTTTATGGTACTCTTTAGTCCATGTCATTCTTTTCAGCATAGTATCCAATACTAACAACAAGAGACAGCATTATAAGCCAGTTGAAGTTGGTTTATATCGAATTTGAATTTATTTCAGGCTTGTTCAGTAGACTGTAGTAGTAGACTGTAGTTCAGACTGCGTTCAGTAGATAAAAATACCCAGCAGTAATGGGATAGATACAAAAGACAGCTAGACACAGAAAGAAGAGGGACTAGTAAGATATAATAGAAATCATAGGTATCATAGAAAAAGGAGTGGAAGAACATATGAAAGAGAAGAGCAGTAAAGAGAAGAGAATATGAAATAATATGAAAGAGAAGAGCAGTAAAAAAGTCTAAAACTCCAGCTCCATCCAAGCTAACGTCCAAATTCCCATATGTTTCAGGAGGTCACAGTTTAGTCAAATCAGGCAACAGTCAGTATTATTAGGGTGTTCAATAGCAATTACTTTTCAACATCTTGGAGTACAGTTATAAAAGAGGCTTAGGAAGGATCCTACTCAACAAAAAAATCAAATAATATCTTCTTTCAAGCTGTCTTGACTGGCTGCCAACATCCATGCCTTTCCTGAGCCTTTCTCTCACATGTGCTAAGCTGCTTGTTCTCCTGCTGAATCAGATCCATTGCACCCCATTCCCCCTCCAGCTTCATTGCTAAAACCTCCAGTAACACATCAGTGCTGCTCATCCATTAAAAACATTAAGTGACTAACTTAATGTTGTGGACGAAAATAAAGAACAAGCAACACCTCACACACATACCACCTCCTCTATATAATGTCTATAGACACTAGTGTCAAATGAAGAGGAGAAAAGCTTCCCATGTGCTTTTGAACAGAAAATATAACTTTGTATTATACTCAGATTATTATTGGTTAATATTAATTTCCTACACAGATGTAATTTTTAACTGCATGCTTCAGTATTTTCTGAAATGCTTTAAAATGTAAAATGTGCTAGTTTGATTGTATTTCACATAGTGTTGCTTCTGTTACTGAACGGATGACTTATGTAACTGCTCCCTACACAGATAATTGCAAATATTGAACATGCAGTTTGAAATTCATGAAGGGCAGACTAGCTAAGTTCATTACATAAAATAGTTTAAAGACATAATTTGCTATGGGAGTTGTGAATTCTATATTTAATAATCATAATTTCCTATTTGAGTTATGTTTAGACCACAAATTACTTGATGTAGTTCACAAATAATTGCAAGTAACTTACAAATTTTAAACATCCATATTCTATCTTGGGCAATTCCAGACTAAGGAAAAATACCTTTTTTTTCCTACTAAATTATTCATAGCAAATTATTCACCATGCTCTTTCACGTATTTCACGAGAAACTTTTCACATTGACATATTGCATGTCTATTTCACATGAGATATTTTGGTCTTAATCCTCCTCCCGCTTTCAATTATTGTAAATTAGTAGTTTCTATACTGAAAATATAGTAGCAAGTGCCTAGAATCAATGAAAGTGTATGGAGGATCAGAGTATGTATTTTCACACATATAACACTGGAAAAAGTGCAGTAGTCTCCCATATTACGCAATCAGACTTCTGTGGATAGCATTAGCCTGGCAATAGTTCCTGTCACATTACTGGATTCAAGTTCTTTTCATAACATGTTTCATCACTCATGAAGATGAAATCCATCTGTAAGAGTGACCAATGGACTGGTCTCTCTTTGCTCATGACCCTAGACATGAGCAGGATAGTGGATTTCAATGCACAACACACTTTCTTGGGGGGCTCCGTGCCTCACTTCTGCGGTGTTCAACCAGTAGATATTGGCTAATTTTCATGAACTGTTCTCTGTGATGGTGAAGGATTAGGATTCATGCATATCACTGGACAGCAGAGAATGAGAAATGCCTGATGTGTTTTTCTTTTATGCCTACCTGGTGGTACCAGGTCACACATCATGTATGTCTCCTTCCTTCCTTTTCAGTGATATTTCTTTCTATATAAGGTGGTAAAAGACTGACGTATTTGAAAAAGAATGTGATATTGAGGGCAAAGGCTATCATCAAAACAAACAAACAAAAAGATTTTCTCTCATGGTACTACCCAGCTGTACCTACTGCCTTCTCTTCCTACCACGGTAGGTATCTGTCCAAAACTACTGTGTAGTAATCCGTGTAAAATAATGAGTTTTCTTCTTAAGGTGATATTCTCAAAGGTGGTTAAGAAGGTGCTGCTTGTCTTCTTAGTAAGACCTGCCTTTGTGAATGTGAATGTGTCATTAGAAGACATTGCTGTGGCCAAGCTTCTGGCCATTTAGGAGTGCCATTGACTTGTCTGCCTTGTCGCTTGCAGTAATCTGTGTTTCTAGAGAGTAGTACCTGGAGATCTTGTGCTATTCAAATCCTATGCCTTGCATGTCTGTGCTTTTCTGTTTTAGATATGTAGGCATCATAAACAAGTTTGAATAGTGATGAGCGTGAAAAGAGTTCTTCACTCTAAGAGGTAAAGAGAAAGAAAGCAGAGGCAATGTTGCCTTAAAAGTATCATGGAAGTTTTTGTACTTTGTGTGCCTTGAAGCTGCTTAATGCAAGGAATGAATGGCTGTTCAGCTAAAAAATCGGCAGTTGTTATTACTTTTTCCGTGATTGTTCTACATAAGGGCTCTCTGCTAGCTTGTCCTACAGTGCTTGGTATGCAGTGTGAATGAGCTAGAGCTGGTCAGATTGTGGGTATCTGGTCATGCATTTACAGTCTCATCAAATAAGAATAGCAAGATTGGATCTAGTTGAACTGTTGTGAATAGACATGTTCTTGTATTTTAGAGATTGGTAATGGTGGTTAACCAGGCTGGGGTGATCCAGAACTACATCCAGTTTCCACTAATGCAATTGCAGTTGCTGTTTATACATATCAAAATATGTTTTTACATTTCATTATTCAAGACTTTTGTTTTATTCTGTTGTTGTGGTTTTGTTGTTGTTGTTGTTGTTGTTTTAGTAAAGAAATAACTCCGGTGTGGCTTTAGACAGAAAAGTGTATGATGTGAAGAGGAAGAGGAAAAGGGCTACCTGATGATAGCATTTCTTTGCTCTGTGACAACTGGTGACATGAACTGACTCTTTCTACTAAAGTGCCAGTTCTTTACGTATTCTTTACTGTATTTGTATTCATGTGTGGTGGTATTAATGTGTTGTATTAATGTGTGGGTTACTTTCCTGATCATTTTAGCAATTGGTGTGAAGTGGGAAAGTATGTGAATGGAGCTGTGGGTTTTAGTTTCCATCTCTTGCAAAGGAAGAGTGTCCTGGAGAGTGCTTGAAATGGCTTTACTTGTTTTATAATCTCATGATACCTGAAAGATTTAGCTGGGAGATAGATGAGGGCTCTGTTTTGAAAGAATCTCTGATTTATTAATTTGTAAGTTTATATAAATAAGGGAAAAAATGTTATGAAGAAAATCTCTGGAGGGAAAAGGGCTTTATAGTCTACCATTCTGATCTGAGTGACTTTAGTGAGTTTTTTAGATCTACCATAAAACTTATTTTCTCAGTGCTACATATTAAAATTGCCATTCTTTTGTTCCTAAATTTCGCCATGGTTCTGCAGCTAATAATGCTTTTCAAGTTTATGTCCAGTATGATCCTTTGGTTAGACATGTAGGACTGGGGTAAACTTATTTTGGTAGCATATGTACATTAACTCAAAATGTTGGCAGATCTTACATAGTATTGGATATTCCTTATTCTTTGTTTTGGACCTGTTTCTCATTGTCCTGAAACAAGCATGGGAAAATAAGAGTAAATCAGACGATAGTATAATTTCTTGTAATGAGAGATTGATGTTTTTGTCAAATTCTTTCCTTGATGTTTTCAGAGATTGGAGTATAAGGACTATAAGAGGAATTCCCAGGTCATCATTCACCATCGAAGCTACTTATTGTTAATATATTATGCTGAGGTGGTACCAGTTTTCATTTTGCCAAGGCTTTATACCTCAGTGAACTGAAAATTCACATCAGTTTGTAGGAGAAATGACTCAGAGTCATATTCACCAAAGAGGATAGATAAAAATGTTCATACTGGAGCTTCTTTCATTCTTTAGTTTCTTGTGATTCATATTAAATTGGTTTGGTGTACACAAAAATGGGTATAGTAGTGACATATTCCCACTGAAGAATATGCAAAGTAGGAAAATTTGTTGGAGATGATCAGCAAGATAGTTTCTTTCACAGATGTTTTTCTGACTTTTTGTATTATGGGAATCTATTAATCCTCTTAAAACTCGAATTTTCTCATGAGTGAAGTTTCCTTGTCCTGGTTGTGCTGTATCATGAAATAACCGATTTCCCCGTTCCAGTATTTGTTTTACCTCATATTGTTCCATTTTCAAGGTACTTGACTGGAGTTTTTATTTTAACCAATAATCCTAATAATTCAGACATTTTAGCATGTGGTCTTTCTAGTCATCTGTGCTACATTTTTCACTCAATACAGTGTAAAATTTCTAGAAAGATACAGAAGTAGGCAGTGGTAATTTGGATTTGGGTCACCATGTCCTCAGATGTACTGATCTGGCGATTGGGAGAGAAAAGTGGGTCTTTTTATGTTGTTGTTGTTCAGCCAATTAACACTGTTAGTGTTCAAGAAACATGTACATGACACACTTAGGGATATGATTTAGCAGGCATGGTGGTGATGTGTTTATGATTGGAATTGATCATGAAGATCTTTTCCAAACAAAATGATTCTATGATTCTAATGCTGATCTAAAGACTTCTCCAGAGCACCTTAAACACAAGAAACCAACACAGTGAGGAGTGATACAGATCAAGCAATTTCAATTTCTTTCAGATATTTATCTTGTCCTACTACAATCTCTGATCTTGCCCATAATCACAATTATCTAGCGCTTTTTCATAGAGATACTGCAGCAAAGCACTAAAGGTACTAGAAACTGATGTTACTCATGTTTGAGGTAGAGAAGACAAAGAAGCATCTGGTGGGATAATGATGACAGAAAAATATGAGAAATGAGAAATTACTGTTTGACCTTTACTTTTTCCAAACTAGAAACTGTTTGCCCTAGAAAATGCTTCATTAGTCTCTGTGCTGCTGCACTGAGTACACTTTCTGTATTCTAACAGCAACAAGAAAATCAATATCATAAAATCATAGAATGCTTAAGGTTGGAAGGGACCTTAGAGGTCATCTAGTCCAACCCCCCTGCACACGCAGGGTCA
>JAUBOD010000824.1:8239634-8251023 GCA_032353885.1 Nothura maculosa | reverse complement strand
ATTGGTGTATAAGCATTTTAGGGAGGTAGCTGAGACAGAACTTTTCCCAGGAGGCATGAAAGAGGACCCTCTATAATCATGTCCTAGCCGTACTTCCCCACTACCATAGGCCTGTTGGATGCCCATTTACTTAGGTTTTACAGAATTGAATCCCCAGACACTCTTTTCCCCCTTCTTGCTTAGTTTAAAGCTCTCCTAATGAGATTGGCCAGTCTTTTGGCAAATACACGTCTGCCCTTCTTGGTGAGGTGGTTCCCACCATGTTCCACTAGCTGGTGGTCATCAAACAGAGTCCTGTGGTCATAGAAGACAAAGCCCTGTTGCCAACACCAGCGGCGCAGCCATTTGTTGATTTCACATATCCAATTTCTCCTCTTTGAATCCATCCCCCTCATTGGAAGGATGGAGGAGAACACTACCTGGGCTCCCACCTCTTTTACAGCCACCTCTAGGGCTCTGTAATCTTGCTTTATTTTGGCAAGTTTCCTCATGGCATCATTAGCACCCACGTGAAAAAGCAGCAGGGGTTATATCTTTGAAGCACTTCAAAGAGCCACCCATGATCTACCTTGCCCTAAAGAACTTATTTCTTCATTGCCACTTGCAAGAATTTGAGGGGAATTCATATTGAACAAAGCTCTCTGGGGTCTACAGAAGAGACCCAAGCACCACAGGAATTGCTTGTATTGTGATTTCTTTATTCCTCCACTGCAAATGATAAGCAGTGCCATTCACTGCAGATAAAGATGCTCTGAGCAACCCATCGTACAGTTTAGTCACAAAAAGTCACAGTCTGACATTTCTGTTCATGTCGTTCTCTACCATATCCTAGAGATGGTCCCAGGGATTTTTAAAGTACTAATTGTGAAACAAGAGGCTATAAAGCAGGAGTGAAGGGACAGAGTAAGCTGGAGATACTGCAGTAATGAGCACAATGATGCATGGTCTGGAAACAGCGGTAAAACTATTGCCTCAAAAGGTATTTTATGTCTAAATGCTGCAGAAATTTTTAAATCAGCTATGGATCTCAGTACAAGAAGTGACAATATTATTCTTTTCCTTCAGATTTTCTTTATTTATTTGTTCTCTTAGGAGGTACTTATACAGGATCCTTGTCCTTCTAATATTTAGAGATTACTAGTGGTAGAACTGTCCTGCATTACAGAAGCACTATTTTGGCTGACCATGGTACTTGGTGCCAAAGCAAGTTTCATAACAAGCTTGTTTTTTACAGTCTATCATATGTAAACACAGTAGGAGCTTCAGAATCTCAAATCTGAACAAATGAAATTTTCCAGGCTACTCAGTAAAAAGCAGCAAATATGTGAATGTCATCAATGCCCTTCCCTCCAGCTGTCAGTGAAGACCAGAATCTCTCAAAAGCACTGATAGTGCTGTACTTGTTACTGACTTGTACCAAAGTTTCTTAAGGTGCCAGATAACTGTTAATGAATTCCCAGAGTATCCCAGTGAGACACATAAATGTTATGTTTTCCAATCTATAGATGTTCTGAAGAACAGACTTTGCTTCTTGGCACTTCAGAATAAATTTCCCATGCCCTTTTCTCTGCCATTTCCAGAGTCCCTTGTAAAGCAGCTCAGCAGAGGGCAAGATGCAGCCCATTATGTTTTAACAATGCAGACAGTCATTATTTCTCTTTTCTTTTCATTACAACTCTCTGGCTGTTTAGGTGTCAATTCCCAGGAAATTGCTAGGCTTCGGAATATGTATTTATTAAGGATGAAGCCAGCTACCCTTTGAAACTGGTGGTAAAGTTTCCACTAAGTAAAAGACCTATCCCACTAAGATAATAATTGTCCGGGAAATTGCAGGTAGACTGTAGAAAGAGCACAGGCCACTGAAAGGCATCTCAGCAGCTTATAACAATACCTCCCTATGTATCTGACATTTGAGAAATGAATAGCATCTTAAAATCAGTTTGTCATTAAACCTATGTGATAGTTGCAGAACTACCTACTTCCAAAAGACAGTAAGTACCAGATAGACTCCTGAGAGACAAAAAAAAACACTCGTTTTGTCTTTTCTACAGAGCTCTGCTTCTTATGAGAAGTTCCAACTCAAATCTGGAAGAAAAAAAAAAGTTTGTTTCTCATTGAACCAGTATGTTAGACTATTGTGCTCTGTCCCAGGGTACGCTTTATGATGGGAATGAACTCCCCAGAATGCAGAATGAAAAGATATTCCTTTAAAAAAACACAAAACAAAATCCAGAAGGCTAAGGATTGGCATTCAGCTTAGCCACCAGCTTCTTGTGCTGTTTCTGCCTATTATTCAAGCTATTCTGTATCTTGACATGACACTTTTAAAATGACGCTATTCTTGCGCTTCAGCAAAATGTTCAAAAAATGCCCTGGTTCCAGATAAAAATGTCCATAAGTGCATCTAGCTAAACGAAGTGAATTTAAAGGTTTGTGTGATAAAAAGGGTGACTTGTTAATTTTTATTTCTTTGAACTAATCTATACTGTTCAAGTTGTGGATTTGTTTTGTAATTTTTTTTCCTAGCTATATTTAGAATACTTTTTCTTAGGTCTGTCTGTATTTTTATAGAGAGAAGCCTTGCTCTCACTATTCTTCCTTCCTCACTTCTTCCCCTCCCAATTACATCTCTGAGTAAGAATTTAATCAAAGTAGTGAAAGGATTTAGCTCCTGTTTAACACCTGCGTGACAGAAGAACGACTCTCCTATATCCTTCATTCCTAGCACGAGGGAGAGGCAAGGCCTGCAGATGAAAGGTGTTTGGCCATCTGTTACTTCCATAAGAAGCATTCTGCCTACATTACATGTATTAATTACGTTAGGCTCATTCCAGTCTATTGCTTCTTTGTTTCAATTTAGCGAAGCCAAAATTTGCAGCCATGGTTGTCTTAAGTGTGATTCTTAGAATTAAAAGGAGATCTTTAGCTCTCTCAATATGGATTTAGGCACCTAATTTTGCACACAGCAATGTGGAAATTATTTTTATAACACTTCATGTGGTGACCTTTGCATGATTCAGATCTGAAAGCTCTAGGTCTACAGAAAAAAATCAGTGGACCTGGATGGAAATTTAGGATGGAAATTCCTAGAAAATATCTCAACTTTTTGTGGTTAAGTCATATGATTCAAATTCCAGTTGTGAAAGTTCCTCATATTTTTATGAAATTCAAGAATTCTTTATGTTGTCACATGGACAATTCTCTGTATCTCTTTCTAATATATTTTCAGACTTTTTGAACTTGAAATTTTGCCAGAAAAGTTTTTACTGTTGCACAAACCAGTGTAAACACCAGTATGTAGGGCGAGAGTCAGGTCTTTATTGGTATTAATTAGAGAATTATGTCCTTCTATGTGCAAAGCTGTGGAAAAAGCCTGCATTTAATTTTTCTGCACTCTGTGAGACCTATTGTCTCAGATTTTTATCAGTAAAATTAGTATTTTAATTATATTTTGGTCTTACTTGTTAATGAGATGTTTTTGTTTTATATCTTCATGAACACTTGGCAATTAATTCTGCTTGTGCAGAGTTGAATATTGTCAAGTTAGGCTATGGAAGTACAGTTAAAAGTAAGCAGAAAGTTATTAGTTTCCTGAGAATTGAAGATATCTTCCTGTGACAGCTAAATAAATAAGCTGCTGCTTTCTGCATCTCTTTCAGACAATGGGCAATTTTCCAAGATTGCTTCCAGTTAGAGTACTATTAGGTCGTCCTGTCTGTGGGCTGCAAGAGAAGGTATAATTACATCAAATAAAATAGTTATGCCACATCTAGAATAGTAAATCCTCTTTTGCCGTTCCTAAGTCCTAGGTCAATAAAGAAGCTATTTCAATGGAGCGCCATCAGGGTAGTTGGGAGCTAAGGCATTTACTCTGAGAGGAGAAGCTGGGGGATCTTGGGTTTGTTCAGCCTGCAAAAGAGGTGGCTTCAGGGGTATGTAACAGCTGCTCCTCAGTGCCTGTTGGGAAGATATGAAAGAGATGGAACCAGGCCCTTCACAATAGTTTGAAAGGAGGCCAAGGGACAATGAGCTGAAGTTAAAACTAGGCTCATGTTAGGGCCTTAACTTCCCGAGTGGCCTCCTATAGTTGCTGAATGAGTGACCCTAAGGGTCAAGGAGGGAATTGTTCTCTGACTGTGTGCGGCAGACCACTCAGGCTGGCTCTCACCATGGTAGAACTTATGCAGGAAAATCAGGAACATCTCATATTTAAACACTGAGCTGAAAGGATTTGTGTGTATGATTAAGCTTAGCCTATCACTAAGTGAATCATCTCATAGAGAGGTCAGAAGACGAAATGCTATAGTTGGATTGAACAGTTGACTAAAAAGGCTCAGAGATTTCTGAGTCAAAGAAATATGGCTAACTGAGTGCAAGACTGGAAATCATCTCAGACTGATAAGATAAATTATGATCCTGTTTCTGATTTCCTGGGAATCTTGAAGGAAGTCTGTTCACCTTCTGACTTTGATTTAACCTTTGCAAATTGAGGGTAATGACAATTGCCCACGAACCTCAGAGGGATATAGTGAAGATTAATAACCTAAAGTTTACAGTGCAGTGAATATGTGAAGTCCTTTCCTATTTCAGCTATTTGAATTATTATTAAAAATCCATGGACTTGTGTGACTCAAAATCAACCCCACAATAGACTTCTCAATGTCTTTGATCAAAGAGACAGTTCTGGAAACAAGACAATAGGGAAAATGTAACCTCAACTAATGGGTTTTTAAACATAGTCTAATAACCAGATGGTATTCTGTCTTCCTTTTAGGAAGCATTGGAAGAAATCTCCATTGCCAGTGGACCCAGTTGCCTCCTGCTTGTTCTTATTAAGCATGGGAGCATGTATTCAGGGCCAGTAATTGCATTAATTGAATCTCCATATCTATTGTTTTCTCTCTTGTCTGGTTGCTTGTGTTTGTGCTTTGCTCTATCCGGTACTAGTATTGGTGCACTTGCATTTTCTGCAATGTACATGAGTGTGCCAATGGCAGTAGCATTACATAGCTGATTGCCAGAGGGATTGAATTGCCCTTGTCTGATAATTTCACCTGATCTTGGACTGATGTTCAGTTGGCTTGAGGGCATTTTAATTATCAGAACACAGATATTGGACCAACCATCTCGTCTAGTTGCTGGCACCATTTATGTTTGTCTCAGTCTATCAGATCTTCCTCATTAACTTCTGTGATAATATTCTGACAGAAAGTCCTAGGAACTCTTCCAACTAATCCACATTTTGGCTGCTAACCAAATAAGTCTTTATATGACACAACTGTAATTGCTTCATTTGTATGGTATTGATCTGCCATTAGGCAAAACACAAGCCAGCATTTCAGTAAGGCTCAAGTTATGCTGTATTATTTATTGTTTGCATTGCAGTTGCAGCTTCAGTTCCCACCTGGGGAATGGACCCTTTCTGTTTCTCTCAGTCCGTGATTCTAATTAAAATAACGGACTTCAAAGTCTTGCTTAATAATTAGACCAAGAATTAAGAAACTATCTCTTAGTAGGGATCTTTTCATTTATTGATGGCTTTTTAATCCTTTTCGCCAAAAAAACATCAAAATGAAGTTCCAGAAAAAAAAAATGTAGCAATGTGGTAATCTCTCTTGCCTCTTTTAAGTCTAATTTTAATTCTGAGAACAGCATATCAGCCATTCTCTTCTTATTAGTTAATGGTCCGTTTCTGGCAACCATAAAAATCAGGCATCTGTGTTGATTTCTCAGTATCACCAATTGTTTTTGACACAGTAGCCATGTTATGTTAATACCTCTGTGGACATTGATGTCAATAAATTAATTAACTTTTAAGCAAACTGCATTTTTGCCCTATACTTTTACCATGTGAGGGAAAGGGCTTTTTCTTTAGCACTAGAAAATAAGATAATGGATGAGTAGACATCTGATATTACAGTGTTTTCAGTACCATACAGTATGTTAATGGTATTTGACCAATCAGTCATTTCATTCTTCTTTCTTATTAAAGTGAGACTGGGAATTTAGTGAAAGCAGACTGGCTGAAATCAAATCAAATAAGTAAAAGATTGATGTTCATTAGAAAGAAAATAATAGCTTTGGTTCCTAAAATATAATTTAAGAAATTCCACTGAATCTATCTGCTTCTCAAATTCTTGAGAATAGTAATAGCAATAAGTTCTTTTTCCATCTGCAGCTGCTGAGTAGATTACAGGAGGGCTTTCTTGTTGTTTCTCCCCATCAGCCTTTTCATTGTGACTTGTTAATGTCTCTGCCATCTTGAAAGTAGTTAAACACATCTCAATTTGCTTGAATTTTCTTTTTAAGACACCTCAGAAACATTAGCTAGGACAGAGGACTTCCTTCACCAACTACAGAGTAGTGTTGTCTTGAATCCAGTTTATCAAATATAGTGATAAATAAATGGTATAGCAATTATTGTCTGTTTAAACTAACGTAAAATGAAAACTATTTTTCCATAAATATTGACTCATGCAAACTTGTTATGAGTTTTACCTACCCAATCATCCATAATAAACATTGTAAAGCTATTTTTGAAAAGGGAAATCTTAATTTTCATATGCAACTGTTTTTCCTTCTCCAATTGAAAAATAATAGTATAACTCATCTATAATTTGTCTTATTAACATAGTTGAAATTCTGAATATTAGGTCAATCCACAGACACAAAATGGAGACCGTATTCCACAAATGCAAAAAGCCTCACGTAGTCATCTTTTATTTCTCTTAGACATTGCCTTACTGGAATAAACAATATTATCTTGATTTGTTAGATTTTCTCAATCTGCTCATTTCCTGTGAGGTCTGCTATTGAAAAGCCTTTGACATTTGCCAGAGAAATGTCAATGTGCAAATTATTTATTTATAAAAAACCTGTATGCTACACATCAATCAAGATAGATAGATAGTAACTTACCATTCCCTAAACTAACATCTTAAACTGAACAGTTTTTTATAAAGGTCTCACTATTTGCAAGGAAGAAGATGCAGCAACATAGCACAAGGACTAGAATATCAGGAAACATCATTTCAACCTAAATATATGCCTCTTCTACATCTTAAAAGAGTATATTGTTAAAGGGTGAGATACAGTCTGATATAAGTGAAAGTTGAACTCTCAACAGTCTTTTCCAACATCCCCAAATCTAAACAAATCTTTAGAAAATGCCAGAGGCTGTACACTATGATATGAAGAAAGGTCTTGGGTTTGTTATATTATATGTCAAGCATACACTTATGTAGAAATAGGACTAGTAAGGAATTGGAAAGCTTAAATTTTACAGAGACACCAACATGATGTTTGCTGAGAGCCAGCAATGAATTCTGATTGTTTCTAGAAGCCACAATAGCATTTTTTTCTGGGGATAGATGTTTCAGCCCAGGGCTGGACTGCAGCGGAAACAGCATGCACGATGGAGATTAATGCTGTTAAATGCTTAATCTGAGGCACAGCATTTGTGCCACTGCTGGGATGTTTTGAATGGAATGCTAAAGTAGCTGCCATCCTCACTGTGTTGGAAGATTTTGGATGTACTAAAATTTTCCTCTGCATAAGGTGGCTAGAGTCTGCATTCTTGATGGGCTATAGAAACATCTCCAAGTGATATCAGTCTGACAGAAATGGACATAAGAAGGAAAAACTTTCTAAAGTGCTGCACCCTAATTCTATTTAAGGAGCACTGGATTGTTTCCACAAGGGATACTATCTTTCTGGGCTCATCCTGGAAAATGGGAGCTCTGAAACATTCAGAAGCATAAATCTAAAATTCCAAATAAATATGTCTAAGCTATTATGTAAAATACATTTAAATCTACTGACCAGCATCAGCAATGATGAATAATATTTTAAATCTTACTGAAATCAAGTTATGCACATAAAAAAAAAGTCATGAATCTCCTACCCTTTCTTGTCAATGCTCTTTTTTTCTCTCTGTTGAGGGACTTTCATTTTAGGAGTTACTGGGGAGGCAGTAACAGGTGAAACAGAATCCAAACACTTTGCTGGAACCATGCCAGGAGGAGAGGGTTGCTTTACTGGGAGTATAAAAGGTCCATCACATTTGGTCATCTCAGGCCATGCCAGAAATGAATATTGCCCCATATGAAATAATACTTTAGACAGTTTGAGGACATATATTAATAAATGTTTATTTTACTGAATTCATATTTTAAATTATTACCTTAAGTTCTTTCATTAATATAAAATGTGTAATCCAGATAAAGACCTCTGGATTCTTTATGCTCCTTACGTAACAGTTTCAAAATGGTCAGTACTGGGCTAAGTCTATGCATAGGGAAATTCCTTGAGTGCGGAAACAGAGTTATACTAGTGCTAAATTAGTTTCAAAAAATCTCACTCAAGCCTTTAAAAAGGGTATTTTCAGTTGCAAGTACTCAACTACAGTGGCCTGTTGCCATAATCCTGTTTATATTGGAACCAGCAAGAAAAAAAATCTACTTTTGAAAATAGCATTATTCAACTGAAGATTAGGTGGTTGCTAGCCAAATTTAAAATAGCTCATAGTTCAGAAAAATTAGTATTTCTGTTTTTACTAAAGGACATATATAAAACCAATAAACCTGGGCACATTTAACTTTTTTTTTTTTTACAGCAAAGCTTTGCGTAAAGCTGGGTTGCTTTAGCATGCCAACTGCTGTTTTATTTTACCTATGCAAAATATATATTGGATTGCTTGTGCCAAGAAGCTTTTGCATACTCTAATTGGAGTATCTTGCTGCAAGAGATCTTTCAATATATGTAAATATTTTAAACTATAGTCAGCAGAGCTCTAGCTGGCATCAATTTTCAGAACTTCTTGAATTCAAAGAAGGCATGCCTTTTTGGAGCAGCAGTGGGTCTCCTATTAATTGGAGCACCCGCTGATCCTCAAGGTATCAGAATTTTGCTCATATTTGTTTACAAAACACAGTTAAAGTAACTGAGCTGCATACTCAGGTTATACAGAGGAGCTAAAAAGACTCCCTGCCTCTAGTAATTAACAGTCTTATTTAGATGGCTAAGTGAAGGGCGATGTACTTATTTTAATTACAGAAAAATGGTAAGTTTTTGAGCTCTACTTTTAATTATTCACCACTAAATAAAAGATAACACTCTTAAAAAGACACTTAATTCCTAGTGTTGTTAAAATATTTGGAGATATATTTGATAGAGTGATCAAAATGCAAATTAATAGTGGATCTTTAAATAACATTTAGAAATATTTACTTCTAATGCAGCATGAAGCCAAAAGAACACAACTTGTCTCCTGTGTTATCCTCAGTTTATTCTATACCATTCACCTGAGAGGGTTGATCTCGCCGTTTCTCCAAAAATATGTGTACAGCAATATAAGACTAGCAGAAAGGCCTGAGAGAGCCCACTGCAGAATAGCTAGTAATGTTGTCAAAGCTCACAGCTTGAAATTTGGTAGTTTTATGTAGAATATAAATATGGGGCAACCTATTAGCGAAAGTGCCAGGGACTCTATTTTTGTTTGAACTATCAGCTAAATGTAAAACCCTCCTGAGATATATATATATATATATAAATATATATTAATATATATATACATACTGCACTTCAGCATTTGATTGCAGTTTCTTCACAGAAATAGCAATAGTATGCAAATCTTTATAAATTCCATTTTTAAAATCCTGTGTTTAAAAATGCATGATTTCCAAGTTAGCACTTTGTTTTAAACTTTTGATTGTTTTTCTTCTAAAAATGTTCTTGCATTTAGATCTCTTTTTAATATTTGCATTATTGATCCTTCAAGTCTTCTGAGTATAGAATGATGTAAGCTTTGGCTGCATCTTAATCATTAAAGGTGTACTTGTTTCATTCCTAATTTATTAAATATATTCAGCCAGGGCTTGCAGCTTTACACTTAATTTCTCTTGATGAGTTGTCAAACACTCTTCAGTTGCAGTGCATTTATATGTGTAGAATTACAATCCACCATCAGTGCTTTTCCAAAGTTCTTTAAAACATTCTTCTCAGAAAATTGACTTTGTTTTGATTTGTTTGGCAAGGATGCATTTTTTTCCTGTTCAAAATCATTTGAACAAGCTATAAAAATGCAGAAACTCTTGTTTATCTAAATTTATCTGAGGCAGATCCTCAGCTTCATCCAGGAAACACTGAATTTTATGGTGAGAGGAGCCTGTCATGAAGCTGTAGCCTCCTGTTCCCCAGCCACCTGGGCTTTATACAGACTAGATAATAAAGGAGTAACTGTGATTTACATTATTGAAATAAGGTCACTGAACAACCCCTCCCCCCCTCTCTATCTCATTATTTTATCCTGCTAATCCCAGGAACCAGCTCCAGGTATGGCAAGAGGATTATCTTGGAATATCTGTGTGGGCAGGTAGTTATGAAGAGAGTCAATTAAGAGCCATCTAATATTCTTTGAGTTGCCTGAGGCAGAGCTTGTGCACATCATTAACTGCCAAGATGCAGTTTATAGCATGACTGTCTGACTTGGTACCTACGTAGTGCAGGGTGGACTTGAGGAATCATGTTGCTTCAGTGAAGTCCTCTTCTTGGTCTACAACTGCATCCATTGCTTTGCTCCTTTGTGATGTTAGCTGTTGATCCTCACTGCTAGTCATTGAGGACTTGCACAAAATTTTTCTCAAGACAAAATAATCAATTTCACTGAAGTGAAAAACTGAAAAGTTGTGTTTCTCCTGTTGGTCATATGTGATCTGTCTGTGGGGCTTTGATAATTCAAAATTCTACTATTTGTCTGAAGTTTGCTGTTAATTCAAAGAATCTAGGTTTCATCAGAGGTGGCATTCCTCTAAATGATCAAGTGCTGTGATGTCACACGTCAAATTCCCATGGGGAAAAAAGAATATTTGAACGGTCAGAGACTCTGCTTTGCCTTTAGAGTCTGCTGTGGTAGCACCAGCAGTCTTAGATTGGTCAGCTGCACTGTAAGGCTGTGCTTTATATGAAGCTCTCTCTGTGTATGCAAAGTCTAGTAACTCATTTTATTTTTACACGTGCCACTTGTTCACTGTTTGAGATGAGCAAGAGCCCAGAAACAGACACAAGCAGTGAAATGGCAGTGCTGCCATCTGTTAAAATGAAGGCAGAATTTCACCAATAATCTGACCAAAAATTAGTGGAGTATTTTGGTGTATGAAATGCCAGTAACACAGAATTTATGCACCTAAGTTCAGGAAAAAGATTCAGGAAAATGAAGGTTAGACACTTTATTTTTCCTGCCAAAATTCCACTGGGTGCCAAGATAGATATTAAATTCTCCCATCAGAAATCTTGCCTTTATTGTAAGGAGTACCATAGAATCATAGAATCATAGAATGTGTAAGGTTGGAAGGGACCTTAGAGGTCATCTAGTCCAATCCCCCTGCACACG
>JAUBOD010000824.1:8219310-8239622 GCA_032353885.1 Nothura maculosa | reverse complement strand
CCTCATCTATCCAGCTAGTCACTCCTTCATAGAAGGTGATCAGGTTTGTCAAGCAGGATTTCCCCTTGGTGAATCCACGTTTGATCCAGAACAGCACAGTTTGATCCAGAACAGTCCTTTTATGGGAAAGTAGATCTCTAGTTGTTATATAATCACTGAGATTGCAAGCAACCTCTGGAGATCATCTAGTTCTACACCTTGCTCTAGCAGAGTCAGCTGCAACAGATTGCCTGGTACTGTGTCAAGCTACGTTTTGAATGTTTCTGAGAACAGAGAGTCCACAAAATCTCTGGAGAACCTGCTCCAGCATTGAACCCCCTCTCATAGTAAAAAGTGTTGCTTATGTTCAGATGGGATTTCACACGTGTGCATTGCCTCTCATCCTGTCATTGAGTATTATGAGATGAATCTGCCTCCGTCTTATTTATACCCTCCCATCACATGTTTATATGCATTTGTAAGAAGCTTCATCTTCTCCAGACTGAACAATCCCAGCTCTCTCAGCTCCTCTTCATGAGAGACATGCTCCACTCCCTTAATCACAATTGTGGCCTTTGCTGCACTCTCTCCAGGATGTCTTTTTTTGTTCTGGGCAGCCCAGCACTGGAGACAGCATTGCAATGTGTCCACTCACCAGGGTGGAATAGAAGGCAAAGATCACCTGCCTCAAACTGCTGACAATATATATCCTAATGCAGCCCACGATATCGTTGACCTTCTGGTTACATCTTGGGGAAGTATCTTTTGCAGTAGGTGACTCTGAACAGTAATGTTTTCCATCCACCCTGTTGAATTGCTCTTCCTGCAGGAATGCAACACTTTGGGAGCTGAAAGAATTAGATGAAGAGCAGCTCTGGTTGAGGCTGTGGACATCTTGTTCAAGCCTAGTCAGGCTGGAGAGGGCCTTTTCTACCTATTGTGTATATGAGTGCTCTAAACACTAGACTATCAGTATGAATACACAGGCTAGATCTCGTTCTACAAGGTGCATTTCATATTTTAACTTTTGGTTTCTTGGAGATGCTTAGTTGCAACCCTGAAATAGATGTTTAAAGTGATGCGTTAGTTCATGCCTCCTGCCTTGCTGTTCCCTTATGGATCCCCTGTGGCTGCCTCAGATTTCCAGCAATGTCCATGATATTGGCTGCTGTGATCCTTATTCTGAGTTTCTGCCTTATTCTCACTTGATATAGAGAACTTTCTGTGTCTTCACCAGTTTTGTGAATTTCCTTCCTGCAATCAAGCACCTAATTAGCACTTAGGTATCACAGTGCTGTATGCAACAGTGATCTGGTCCTTTGCTGAATGTCTCACTGCTTTGTGCTGACTTCAGGTTCAACGGATGTGTTGTCTGTTAGCCATTATTATGATCCAAAACTCACTCGCAGTCAAAGCAAACCATACTCCTGACTTCTGTGAGCTTTGTGCTAGTATCCTGCTAGTATGCCTGTAGGTAATACATGAATTATTCCAGTGTGAAATCATAGGTGTGATTTTACAAAGGACTGTCTACTTATCTGTTTAGTTTTATGTCTTGCTAACTTTGAAGTCATATTTATTGCTGGCACAAATAGGGTCTTAAGAAAAAAGTGATATTGATTAATATTTAGAACTGCCTATTACTATTTATCCATGGGCATATGGGAAGTGAATTTAACTCAATAAGAATGATTTAATTCTCATCAGATTTTTCATCCTGTAATTCTCTAGGCAATTTTAAAACAAATGTGAACCATACATTAAAATCATTTTCCATGTGCTCATATAAGAAAGAGAGGAGTTACTCTGATGTACAGGGCTGCAGTTTTGGCTAAACTGGCTTGATGATCATATCCAAGGACTTCATTTTCTTCTGAGTAATAGAAAATTCAAAATTGTATAGTGGAAGCAAGGACTAAGAGGCAAATATTCAAGTATTTGCCTGCTTTCTACTACTAAATGCTTACTGTTGTTAAGCATCGAATTCCTTTATTGTGGAACGAACTGTTCCTCATTTTGAGTTCTTCCTAACTCAATGTGTAATTGGAGATTCAGTCTTAAGTTTTAGTGATGGAAGAGCACTTTCTGCCATTTGTACTCAATTCCAAAATACCTCCCTCTGTGCCAGAATGAATCACTCTCTAGAGTGAATATGAATGATTATTCTGGCTCTGAGATCTCAGGCATATAATTTTCAACATAGTCACCATTACACCTATCAGAATCTCAATTATAACATTTCCATGTGCAAGACAAAGCAATATTGAGTATAGGTTCTCTGTGTTTTGCTGACCAGAAGGAAGTTACTTATTTCCATATGTTGGAGTGGACTTGGGTAACAAAACAACAGAGAAAGCAGTGTGAAACTAACTCGTTTTTACATGGCCTACTAGACATGATGAAGACAATAATGTGTTACATTTATAAACAATACAGTTTAATTTCAGAACAATGATTGCAGCTTAAACCACGTTTATTTCTTCATCCTTTTTATTTCCATTTCTCTATTGTGCTGTGAAACTGTCTATGGATATGGCTAATAGCCCAGCTAAATAACCCTCTCATGAATGGGTTTCTTTATTTATTATTCGAAGATTACTATCAACCAGCTGCAGCTTCTCTAAAAGGCAATAGGAAATTTTTCCTTGATACTATTTAAAATTTTCAAAGATATATTCAAACTTTTAGCAAACAAGAAATCCCTGTCAAGCTGCAAATTAAACAGGAAAACTTAAGATTAATTGTCAAACAAATTATCTAGCTGGTTTTTATTCATCTCTGAATAGCCAGATAAAAGGTCAGATAATTAACTTGAAAAATCTTGAACAATTTGAAAAACTCTTAGGCCTAAAGCTATTTACAGTGCTGAAGACCAAAATCAAAAACATCTTAGTCGAAATTAAGATAAGCAACAAATAAAAACTTACTTAGGATTTTAACATAAGAACTTTGTCTACTTCAAAAGACTTAAGTGTTCATACTTGAAAGAATACAGCTTAGAGGAAATAGTATGAAAATGCTTTTACAGAGAGACTGATAGGGCTACCCATCTGCTTTAAAATAAGAATGTGCTCAAGTGTCTCATTGAATTGAGAGTGATATTTGTTGAAATGCTCTTCATTTCTCAGGCACTAATCATTTCTGCCAACGTCTGTAGCACTGCCAAGAGGATGGTTTATGCTATTGCTACCTCCGTGTGATGATTACGCACAGTAGCATTAAGATAGACCTTGCTTTAGTTCCTCATAAAAGAAGCAGGAGTTCTGTCACTGAGTTAATAACTGACTCAATCTGTATAGTTCAGAGATTTTCAAAATAAATAATACTTAACAGTGTCAAAAATAGGGATTTTGAGATCATTTTTCATTTATGACTCAATCTCAAAGTCCTTACTCAGGTATATTAGGTATATATTCATTTAGTATACTGGAAATTTTGTCGGTAAAAAGTCAAAGCTGGTCATACAGTTGAATTCATGAATGGGACAAAGAAGTCAAAAGCACAGTCTCTGAAACAGAAAACTGATTAGGAAAAGTAAGTATGGCTGGTTCAAAAGCAATTGCTTCTGAGAACAAAAAGGACAAATGAACAATTTCATTGCAATTTTGCTATTTCCCCTCTCCATCTGAAGTGTGAACCATAATTAGACCACTTATATAAAATTACATTTGTCAGCTTGGCTGCTAAATCTCCTTTAAAGCCTTATCCATGAAGAGCAGTCTGTTATCTCTCCCACTAAAGCCTACAGTTCTCATTTTCCGTTTCAGGGACAGACAAGTAGTTACATTATCTATATTGAAAATCTGATATAAATGTAACTACAGTGAACCTAGGTAAGGTCAGTTCTACCTAAAAACAATTTCCAAGCTTCATGACCAGCCATCAAAAACCTATTTAAGTCCCAGCAGAAGTTACATGAAAAGCTGTTATTGGACAATGTAGCTATGTCCTAAAACTGACACTTGGCCTATAAAGGGGGTTAGTGTGTCCCTCTATTGGAAGAAATGCTCCATAAATTGTGGCATGTTGTCTGTATCTGTCTGCAAAGAATATTCTTGTCCTAGTGAATGAGAGAAAAAAAAAACCATTTTAAAATTTGTAAGAGACCCTACAGGATCCAATGACCAGCCATCTCTAGAGAGGATGATTCACAAAATCTGTTGACTTCTGGTACTGTATGTTTTGGCAGAGGTCTATCACTATCTATTTTATCAGAATCTCTCTTTTCACTTGACCTTCTCCAAATGCTTTTGAGGTCACTGTATCCTTTCATAACTGATTAGAAGAATATACAATTACATACATGACAGATATTATTCTTGCCCAATCCTACACAGTCCCAACAGACAGATTTTTAATAGCATTAACAAAATTCAGAGAGAGAATCCTCATCTCTCTCAGCCTCAAGTTTTCGCTCAAGACCAGTAATTACTCTGAGAGGACCTTACAGATAATTATCTTTCCTTGGAAGTACCTCAAAATGGTACCTCAAAAATATGATACTGTTGCACCATATCCTCCACAAGGAGGATATTTTGCTCCATATACCCACCTCCACAAGCAAGCCTGAGTAGATGCTCACCAGAAACCTACCTCTGATAGGCATAGCAGAGACCTTACAGAACATAAAAAAAACATATAAACAATGTTTATTATGAATATATGTTGATGTAGGTAGCATTGGGATACATGAATTAAATTTGTAAGGCTGGTGAGGCTGTTAATAGTAAAACAGCTGTAAGCTCTATATTTAAGCAAGTGAGAAGCTTTCTTGAAAAATGATGGCGGCAGCATAAACATAAATGATGAAGGAAGCATAAATGCCTTCCTTGGAAAATGATGAAGGCCACTTAGTTATTAACCAATTTTAAAATGAGATATAGCGAACATACTTCCTAACATAAATCAAGAGGTTTGGGGTTATATTTGTTTTTGGACAATGATCTGCACTGACCATCCTCTGACAGCCAATCTTAATGCTTTCTGTATACCCAAATGAAAATCTCTGAACAAATGCAGAAGCAGCCTCATCCTAGGACCAGCTGTCTCTTGTCTGAGTTTCTTTGCTCATTCAGTCTGATACCTTTGAGCTCGTACAGAAGTGATGAGTTCAAATGCAGTGTAAGCGACAGCAACAGTTCAAAACCAATCTCTATCTGGAGAGACAGATTGATATTTCATCTGAAAAAAAAAAAGTGTACTAACCATGAGATACAGGCCTCTGTGTGTTCACATTCACCCATACAATCTGTTAGCACTTAAGCCTCTGTGCTGGTAGAAAGGCAAGACTCTTCTATAATCCAAGAAGACCTCTAGGGAATAGTCAACATCCCCCAGCTACCTACTTGTATCATACCACCCAGTGGACAGGCTGGGGTTGGTCTTTCTGTGGCCTTAGATGTGCCCAAGTTTCCAAAAGAGATGGTCCCTTTTACGCTCTTCTCCCACAGCCTGGTATCTGGGAGACACTTTCCAAGGTTACTGGGATTAAGCTAGAATTATGCTCCTGCCTTCCAGCTGAGCCATGGAACTACTGTGCAAGTGGAATGGGACTCCTGTAGACACTGCGTCCCAAATGCAGGGATGTACCTAAAGCAGATAGTGAATCTTCAGACTGGCAGGAGCTCAATCACCTCGATTCCTGTTGACTGGCTCTAAAGAGTGTTGTAGTCAGTGTGAGCTGGTTTTGGAGCCTAAGTCTATAGCTTGTCTTGAGTCATTCTGCAGCACAGCGACTAGCAGTGTTTAGCACTGGTCATCTTCATCCTACCTCTTTAAGTACATGGGAATATATTTTCCCATACAC
The DNA here is from genome assembly GCA_032353885.1 of Nothura maculosa. Lineage (NCBI taxonomy): Eukaryota > Metazoa > Chordata > Aves > Tinamiformes > Tinamidae > Nothura > Nothura maculosa. The sequence continues at coordinate 8,233,837 of JAUBOD010000824.1, read as the reverse complement.
TTAAAAAATTGATCTAGTCCCACACTGAGCAGTTATTCTAAATTTCGATTCATATAAATCTGTGTAATTTATGTATAATTCCAGTCAGAATTTTATCATAATTTTGTAAATATTGTTTTGGTTGGTTGATAGAATCATATTTTCTTGCTAAAAGCCAAGCCAATCTAAAACTCATTTGTATGCTAAAATGCATTTTTCACATTTGAAAGCAACAAAATTTATTTGTGCTGGCAAAGGCTTTAATATATGAAAATGAGAGGTTTATTTAGTATGTGGATCAAGCTTATAAACAGCTTAAGTCCTCATTCCTTCTAACATCTTAACGGCTGTGCAGTTTCTTACAAAATATGTTTTATCGTTTCAAGAAATGCTGTTAACCTCGCAGTTTTAAAACTGAATGAACAAGGCCTCTTGGACAAATTGAAAAACAAATGGTGGTACGACAAAGGAGAATGTGGCAGCGGGGGAGGTGACTCCAAGGTTAGCCTCAATGTCACCAAAAGCGGGTAAACAGTATGTAAAGTAATTGGTGCATCTGCTGGGGTTTTACCTGCAATGGAACAGCCTTATCAGTGTTGCAGCACTGCTGGAATCTGCAGTCGAAACCTAGGTGTATGCAATTACTGTCAAAGCAAAAATATTTGCATTTAAAAAAAAAATTGTCAAGGGAAACTTGTAAATAATCCCTGATATGAGATCTGTCACCAGAACTCAGATGCCTTCAAACAAGCAGCTTAAAATCTTTAGGAGCAAATACGAATTTTCTACTATATTGTACAATCCAAAATAATTTTCTGTGACATTAAGGGAAGAGTTCGCAAATCAGCATGGATTCTTCCTGCAACCTAGTATGTGGTGAAGATTTAGGAACTCACAAATGATGCAAACAATATTGGTAGAAATTGTAGTTTTATCTGAGTATCCCAAATAGGTCAAATTTTAGTTGAAATATCTCCACATTAACATTTTATTATATCTTACTCAGAAACGTAAATCCATTCCTTAGGAGAAATTATCAGAATTTTACAAGACAAAAATTACTCAGAAGTTTCATCTTTCTCTGCCATGGCATTTGCAGATATCATAGACACGTCACCTCTAAATTTTAGGCATGGGGTGGCAATGACTTGTAATTCTTCCATCATTTCCAGTTCTTCCAAGTGGCCACTGCCAATACCTCTCCTTCAAAACAACTTCCTTTTGGAATGCTACTTTATGCTGAAAGGAAGATTTGGAAGATGTGGAATTGAGGGAGGATTAAGATATTAAATGTACCGCTTCAGTGCCAGGCAGCATAGTTTAACATATATTTATGTGCTTGTGTGTGAATAATATATATGAGATTATATATACATATGCCTGTGCAGATAACTGCAGGCACAGACCTAGTCTCTATCTAATTATCTAGATATAGATAATTAAACATAACTGATTTGTCATATACAGTTTATATAGCTTTCTTTATAATTGCCTACATATAGTTTTTGTACTGTTTTCTCTCCTTCTCTAGTCCTCCTGGTCTTTCATGCTGTGTCCTGGCCTCAGGCACCATCCCTTGGGCTGTTCTGCACTCACCCAGAACTGCTGTCCTAATCCTCTACACTTTGCCTTTGATCCTACTGTTCTACCTGTTTTTCCCTCACTGCTCTGCTGGCCAGCAGTCACAGTTTCAAAAACGATCTCTACTTTCTCTTCCAAAGTGCACAGGTTTATGATACTTGATTGCACTTTCCTACAGGTGGAGCAGACACCAACTTCTCATAAAAAAGTTGACATGTGAACCAAAAAAACTCCCATGCTTATATTTCTGTATGCTCCACTCAAGCCTGAAATTTGTCATTATTGTGTATGTGTAGGGGGGAGTTTTTTTATTTAATCCTTTTTTAAAAAGTCACATAATTAAAATATCTCAATTTTTTAAAAATACACCGATCACAAACCTTTATTGCTGAAATGTGAAATGAAAGCTTGGTAGCAGACTAAGGATTCTTTTACTTTACTCTCTGAGATTGCCAGCCACTGGTGATTTGGGTCATAAAAGAACAAGAGAGAGCAAAGGAGAGAAAAGGGTAGGCTTTCAGCAGGTACAATAGGGAAAATGTCTAGGAGTCACTGAAGGAGCAGGTTTGAGATGAAGACAGAAGGACAGGAGGAAAAAAAAAAGGCAGAAAAAAAAACAAGGAGTGCAGCCCTGGTGAATCAGGGAGGATCTGAATGCAGGAGAAAGGTGGGAATACATTGCCAATGCAAATGAAAAAAAGGTGACCCTGGTAGGAGTTCAGTTTGCAGTAGAAAATGGTGGACAAGGGAGTGTTAGCAAAGGATAGGGGATGCAGTAGAGCTAAACCTGAGGTCCTAGGACTATAGACTGCCTGATAGGATGATTTATCAGGCCTGTTCTCACCACACCCTGCACCAGGCATACAGAATTGCGTAGGAACTACCTGGCATTGAGCACAATTTATATATGTAGGAAGACCAGTGTTACTGGAAAATCCACTTCTATTGGCCATGCTCACAGGACCAGTCATGTTATGGAAACAAGCAACACTTCATGATTTGCTGCAATATCTGGGGTTTTTTTGCTGTTTGTAAGCCATTTATCATCTACAAAATCTATTTCCTTGTTCAAGATAAATCTTGTGTGATATGAACAACTAAAGTCAGTAGACCCTTTGCTGCTGAGTCAGTAGAGCTCTAATATTTTACATTTGTGCTATCAAATAATAGAGAAATACACTGTCACTTTAAACCTTACAGCTGTCAAGAGGTCCTGAACTAAGTTTTAAGTATGTCAAACTCATACTTTTTTCATTCATACAAATTAAAAAAAACAAACCCTGAACTTTTTATTAGCAGCTCTAGTCTGCATTACAGTGTATCCTACAGTCACAAGTAAGAACATCTCCCTTCTCCTAAAAGGAATACAGCACTTGAGACCTATTTGATCAACTGTGCTGTTACTATTTGAGGTTCACTAATCAGTAAATGACAGTCTAGTCTCAGAAGGCCCCTACTTGCTTACAGAGGAGTACAGTAATCAGTGGGGGTCATGAGAGCTCAAAAGTTCTCTAAGGGTTTGTATTGCTTTCTAACAAACAAAGTTTCTCCTACCTCCATTATTTGATCTTAAAAGATCATCTTTTATGTTCATTTCATCTAATTTAAAGAAAGATTTTCCATAATTGAAAAAAGCAGTTCACAGATCAACCTGTATGACAGCAGTTATCACGTCCCCTCAGGAAGGCTGTATTATCCTCTATAGCTGACACTGACTCTCCCTGTAGTTTAGTCACCTAAGCAATTAAGTTGTGTTTGATGATAAAACTGAGGTCTCTAAGTCATTTGAGTGCTTTTGAAACTACTGCCTCCCTTCTCTGTATATTATCATCATTTCATGGGATATATCTAAAGGTATTTAAAGACAGTTTCTGCCATTATATTCTATTATGTTTATAAGAATGTGAATTAATAAGAAACTGTACTGATGAAGCAGTCCTTCAAATTCTACTGTCAGCTCTCAAGAGAATGCAGTGTTCTTTCTTTTTCATTCAGCAGATAAGACTGACCCTGCTCTTAATTAATAGCCTGGTCAAAAGGAGGTAATGAAAATGCTCCTAAAGCATAACCATGACTTCTTTTTTAATATTCCCATCTACTAAAATTGGATAGAGGTTTCAGAGTCACTGTAATTTAAATGCTGTAACTCCCATTCATTGTCCTGTACACAGGTACAACAGAAGTTTACTAATGCTGTTTCAGGACACTGCAATTTCTTTGGCATTGGCAGCACAAGACAGTTAAAAACAAGCCTTTCCAACAGCAAGTTACTGATGATAGGATAGGAGGAAATGAGCAAGAACACTAGAAGGGTCAAAGGGTTGATAACATGATGAAAAGGTAGAAGAGCACTATTCCTGAGCCCATGTCAGGCTACACACTCATGGGCCTTAGGACACATCCCTATTCCTGCTCAGTGGAGAAATTTTTGCCTTATGGCTTTATATATTCTTCTCCATATACTAAGGGTAATTTTAGTTAACATTTTCCAGACATTTTACTTACATGAATCATTACTTAGAGTCAAAAGGTTCTAGAACAGGGCAGGTGTATATTGGAACAACTGCAATGACTTTCATGAACACCACCACTTTATTCCAGCAGAAGACTTAAGTGAGCACTAAATATTGAATGCAAGAATAATTCAACAACTTAAGAAAACATCTGTTTTCCTATTTTGATAGGAAACTTGATGGAAAATTTAATCCCGGATGTTAGATTTACACCATGTACATATCTTAAGTGTTTTAAATATATCTCTTGCTCAGATAAAAAGGCCTTATGTATTTTTACAGGTCCTGCATCCTTTAAGTCAGTAAAACTATTCACCAACCAATTGTATACGCAGTGTAGAAACAGGTTGCAGTCTCTGAGTTCCTGGCAGGAATGGTCAAAATGATGCCTTTGAAGAAGAGTTTTTCAAAGGAAGGAAAGATGCCTCAATAAGTAACTTGCACAGAAAGCCAAGGTAATTTGAACATTCCACTTCCATAGGAGCTGTTGAAAATCTCCTACTAAAATGTAAAAGGCAAACAAAAAAATAAACAAGTCCAAGATACACTAAAATCATTATACCAATCACTTCATGTGATTGTAAACATAGGTGTATATGTTATTATTTTGAAAAGTGTAAGCAAAAATCCGTCAGCTGTGTAGCCCCTCAGTCTGGAGGCTATCATTAAAAAAATCAAAAGCATAGAGTAGTTTTAAACTTAGTTCAAAGCGTTTTTTCCTCATGACAGGTAGAGCTGCATAACTATAAATGAAAAGAATAAATTAGATCTCTTCATAAAACCTCAGGGGAGACAAATGGCAGGCTTTAGTGAGCTTGTGCAGGACATTGATTCAGGAGAGGTTTCCAAAAACAAAAATTAAAAATAACAGACTGTGGCCTCAGACACATCACTGGCTGTATTCCAGTGAAGAATGCTAATAGACTTATCTATCCCGGGCACTACCACTGCAGTCAGTTATATATTGAAGATAGTTTGGCAACTCTAAGTTTGACATTGCTTGCTTTTCCCAAAGGAGAATCCAAGAGCTTCCAATCAAAGAGAATACAGAGAAGATGATGTTAGAAGGACTACAGCAGCAAGGCCAAGAATATCTCCATTTATATCAGGCTTTCTATACCTAAATTCTCTTTACAATGAAATACAAGCGAAAGAGTAGGAGACACCTCTTTCTTGCCTTGCCCACCTTGCTGCTATTCTTGATAGTTCATATAGAGTCATAATTACCACATTATTTCAGCCAATTTAATCTGCAACAACTCCACAGATTTTCTATGTGATAACAGTATCTGGATGTCCCTTAGCTAGCTCATAACCAGTCCTACTGCACTGCTGGGAGTAGGAGATGTGGTACTATTCAAATCATGACTTGCTAAAGACGATGACATATCCAAAGTTATTTTTGCACTTGTGCTAGAAGCAAACAGAAGATCATATTGGCAGGCAACTTGCCAGCATCCCAAACTGCTACCCATTAATTTCACAGCTATGGGACTCTCATATTCCACTTTCAACCTGTACAACCTGCTGCCAGGAAGCCTGAAGACAAAATGTAAGTTTAAATATTGGAAGATATTAAAAAACAGGCATCTTTTGTGCTAGAAGCCACATATTCCATATGAATACAGTGTGTGATATTTGTAAAGTGAAGGAAAGGATTTTCTGTATTTCGAGATCATTTTAGTATAACTGGGAAGCCTCTCAACCAACAGTAGTTATCAAAATTGTGATTTGAGCATTTCACCTAGGTTTCCTTAGTAGTAAATGAAGAGACAGGGTGCAATTCACCCTTCCTTAAAATAGGTATCCAAAATCAACTTTTGGAGGTATCTCCTGCTTTTTAACTGTAGGGAAGCCTGGAGAGATAACCAAAGTTGGAAGCATAGCTTTTGCCTGAGAAAAAAATGAGACGAGGTGAATCCCACCCTTTTATATATACAAAGAGTAATTTGGAAGTGCTGAAACTTAGCATCCCTGATTCGAATAGGAAGATACAAGTTTATGGAGGTGGTGTATATATATATTAAATATACATGCACAAATACATTATAAATAATATATAAATGTTATAAATAAACTTTTGCCAATTTCCATTTAAAATTAAAAATGCAAACTCCATGATCTCTTTCATAATAATTATTTGAGAAGTTTTAGCCAGCTACACTATCTTTTGTACTATTCTCTATTATGTATACTATTTATATAGAGTACTCTATTATTTTCACTATGTCACACACTGCTTCTGTTAAGCTACCTCTTTCTGTAATATATATTGTATTTTTATGCACACCTGCACATAAATACATATTTAGATACATACCATTTTAAAAATTTGATGGTAAATTATTTGAAGTGGAAAATACATAGAATAGGTCCATTATTTTTTCTTAGCTTTCTACAAAATAAAACTGCTACAGCTGCAGGAAGTGGTATATTATCATAATAATCTGAGACTATTCATTAAGTTTGAGTAACTTCAGTGTAAAACCACAGCAGCTCATACTTTGAGGCATAATACTAGGTTTCATCATCAATCTGAATTGCATCATCCCCAGTAAATACCATAAATAAGATATTTCAAGTAATAATTTATTGTAGTCTGCCACCCTGCAAGACTTATTTGAATAAGTGAGATTTAAAGAAAGGCTTTGAATTTGAAAATAATGTCCAATTATTGACTGTCATGTTCTTCTTAGCTGAGAACGAAAGTATTACAATACCCTGTGAGTTCTCTGTATGCAGATCTATTGACATCAGTGGGTGATCTTCAACATTATAGATTTGTGCCATTTGGTTATGCTTAGTTGCATAAAAGAGCTCATTTCACTTGCCAGCATAATTTTGAGGGCAGTAAATGAAATAGCTATAGCCAAGTCAAGGAACACAAATTAAAGTTTTCTAAGATTTGCATCTGGTTGCATTATATATTTCTGAAGACTGTGTTGCTAATATGTATAAGCCAATAGTTTTGGGTTCACAGTAATTGCATACTATTTTTTTAAAAATCTTCCCCAGCAGTATGTGCCTGTTACCTAAAGCGATGGAGCAGGTCCCGGTCGTATGTCTGTCTAAACCTGGGCCAACAGTACATGACATAGAACCCACTGTGGCCTCTGCTCTGTCACTTTGCAATGCGATTCTATGTAGTTTTACTTGAATAACATAAAATAACATATATAATGTTATTTATGTTATTTTCCACGTGAAGAACTCCTGTAAACCTTGCCGTTTTGAAACTCAGTGAGGCAGGCGTCTTAGACAAGCTGAAAAACAAATGGTGGTACGATAAAGGTGAATGTGGACCCAAGGACTCTGGAAGTAAGGTCAGTCGCTGCAGTTCGGGACCTACTATTGTGTTCACAAAGCAGTTAAGGGAGTAGTAAACCAAATGACATGGAAATAAAATAAGCAGCTGGAGACACACGGAATGAATCAGCCTCTCCCATCTTGTCTTAAATACTGATGGGGGTCACATTTTGATTTAAAGATGCACTATTTCTTGTTATGATTATTGAAATCATCATAAGTCACCTTATACTTTCTAAAGGCATCTGGAGAAAAGTTTTGAAGCAGTTGTTTTGGCAGAGGCAAGGTGGGTTAGCTGGTTTCTCTCCCTCTAGATAGGATGTACATTCCCCATTTACTACTTAAGAATTTCTTGACCTTCACACCTTCTCCTTTCGGGGATGGCTGTCTCCAAATGTTTTGAGAAAGGGAGAAACTCTAATAGAAACTATTTCATCTCCTCACTGTGCCTAGGGTGCCTATGCCCGAGTCCCCTTAGGAAGGGCTTTGTCTGCTTCAGGAGCAAGGCAAGACTTAAACTGAGCTTTGAAGTAAATGACTTCAATAATGAATGGCTTTTTACAGCTTCCAGGATTTACCTGAATCCACTCCCAAACTGTAGTCCTCATGGCTTCAGGGAGAGAAGCCTTCTCTATTTCTCCTGAGGACAAGCAGGCCAGATGTAGCTATGTTTCTGATCACTCAGAAGCATCACAATTCGTGCCAGCCCTACAGTCTGGAAATCCGCAGTTTCTCTGTAGTACCTCTGTCTCCATGCTGATTTATGCTGTTGTTAGCTGAAAAGGAAGCGCAACAAACAGTGATTGATTACTCTCTACTTGCTGTAAGAGTTACTCTGCTGACTAAAGGGTAAAATTAGAGTGGAAAACAAACTTCCATGCCTGACTCATTTCATTTTATCTGGCAAGTGGTTTCGGAAAAGGAATTAAAATCCGTCAAGAACTGCAGTTCCCACTCAGGCAGAGTACCTATAAATGACAACTCTGAAAGCCTCAGATCCAGTCCTTCTCAAATCTACCTTTTCCTTGTTCACAAACATCATGTTTGCAATTAATATTAAACGAAAATGGTTGCCTCCACAATATTAAGGCTCCTTTTAACCACCTAAAAAGATACAGACAAAGCAGAATCCAGGTTATAAGGCCAAATCACCATGGATTCAAATTTAGACTTCTATACAGAAATATTCCTGGCAATTGTTACTTCATTAATCTACTGTTTATACAGTAAATAGTGCATCTTTAAATTAAACATCCAAAAAATAGCTTTGATCATAAATTAAAATTTCATAAGAATTATAAGTTAAGTATTCTCCTTACTGTAGGTAAAAATTATGTAGTCTACATAAGAATAAACTATTATAAATATCTTAAAGCACATAGTAGTATAGTAGAATATAGTAGGCATAGTAGTATATAGAAGTCTGTCGCAAAGAGTTCCTTGAGAACTTTATTAAAAATACATAGTTTTCAAGTCATAAATTACATGAATCATAATCAGTGTAGAAAAATATAGAAGAGTTAAGTTACTACAGTAAGTCCAAAAAGATGATCATTTACAAAATGATGTATATTTCATGATTTGCTAAAGAATACTATTACTGTTTTCTAAACTACAATGTGTCTGATTTAATTGCTATTTAAAATTGTGTTACTTTTAATATACTCAGGCTTAGTAGTCCATGGGCATATTCCAGAGCTGTATCTATAATAGCACAGAAACAAAATAAAATAATTGGTAAGAGACAAATATGATGTATATGGTACAGTGTGCAGTTTCAAAGGAAGTTCTTGTTCAAAGGAATAACTTAAGCCTCACATGTTACGTTCACCTGTTATCTAGGTATCAGAAAGTCATTCTGGATCTTTTACATTAACAACAATGTTACCACAAGTAAAATCTCTGTTTTAATAAAAATCAAGCAGTCTTGTCTGATGAAAAAAAAAATCTGGATTCGAAAACTTTTAAAGAGCTTTACATAAGTACGGTTTAATATCAGCGTTAAAGAGAGGAAGATATGTCATTGTTTAATTCTCTAGTTACTGGAAATAACAGCTCTTTAATAAGTAATCAGTAACATTGTGATATACTGGTAACATACTCGTAAAACTTTAATGTTGACCAGAAAAATTAAAATATGTTCTATAGATCCAGATAGGTTAATTTGTTGAGATGTATGTAAACAATTGTCATTTAATTTTATTTAAACTTTGTTATTTATTTCCATTTTTGATGTTTAATGTGTAGCTTGTGCACTTATAGTATTTTGTTTGCATGGTTAACTGTGTCACTTCTGTTTCCTCAGGACAAGACGAGTGCCTTGAGTCTCAGCAACGTTGCTGGCGTCTTCTACATTCTGGTTGGAGGCTTGGGCTTGGCAATGCTGGTGGCTTTGATAGAGTTCTGTTACAAGTCCAGGGCAGAGGCGAAACGAATGAAGGTGGCAAAGAGTGCACAGACTTTTAACCCAACTTCCTCGCAGAATACTCACAATTTAGCAACTTATAGAGAAGGTTACAACGTATATGGAACCGAAAGTATTAAAATTTAGGGGTAGGACTTAGGGCCTACTATAGTGAGTGGGTGATGCATCTTGTAATGCAGTGTTGTGACATGTCTGTCCAGTGGTGGTAATGCTTGCTTCCAAACAGAGCTTTATATTTTGGAAAACTCCAGTGCAAAGTGGTTCAGTTTTTTTGGCTGCAGATGTACAGTATACTATTTTATGTTGCTAATAGACATCTGCATTGCAAGGAATTTTAACAAAAAATACATTTTAACAAGTAAATTTTGTTGAATCGGTTGGGAGATTACAGTTATTTGAAATTTTAGTTACCTAAAAAAAAGTTGGGATTATTTAGTTGATTGGCCAATCTATTTTCCTAATCATTTTCATTCTAATAGTGATAAATTGCTATAATCATTTAATATGCTGTGTTAGGCCTAACTAGGACTTTAATATAGTGAAGATTTAGGATAGGCATTGACACTGAACCATTATTAAGACTAGCAGAAGACAGGGAACTGTAACATGAGGTCTAAATGTTTTTTTACCTTGTCTATCCCTTCCCTATCCTATTCGTGCATCCTCCCTTTGATATATGTTTTATACTGATTACATGTGGCATTTGTTTCACAGTATCCTGCTTCAGATCAAACTTTGTTCACTACAATAACCACCAATAACCAGTAAAAAGGCTAATTATAATCCTCAGCTTCCACTAATGTGCCCTCTTACCTTGCTCAGGACTAGCATATTTTAAACATTCATGCAGTGATTTCAGAGACTGAAATGCTGATGTTACCATGATGCATCCTGTGTAAAAAGCCTGAAATAGATCTACAGGGAAGGTTTACTAATGTATTGTTTTTCATCCGTGCAGTATTTTGCTAACTAATCATTAGTCAAATCAACACTGTGACATTTGGAAATGGCACGTAGTAGCAAATATTGAATTTCTAAATATAACTTTTACATAGCTCCCAAACTCTACCTGCTGCTTTATAACAGATCATGCAGCTACGACTCTATCTTCCCAGAACTGGCAATGCAGAACCCTCTTTCCCTTGCCCTTAATAATGCTGCAAATCATCTTCTAACAAAAATTCTGAGCTATGTTCTCCTGAAATCACTCAGTCCTCTCTGTAGTGAAATTAAGAAACAAAAACTAATGAAAACAAATGAGGAATAGAAATTTAACATTGTCACCTAGAAACATTTTAAGGGAAATCAACTATAGATACAATTCTTATTTTTTATTTATTATTTATATAGCGCTGGAGTACACGGCGCTGTACAATAGGTGAAGTGTGCCAAACAAAAAACAGGTCCCTGCCCCGAGGAGCTTACAGACTAAAGGCACAGCCGGTACAATACAGAACCTTACAATACAGAACAAACACAGAGTGAGCAGAGAATGGTGTTTGAGCATGATAGCTGGAGCGCTGCAAGGAATAGGTGGGTTCTCTGGCGGTGAGGGAGGGGGCTTGGTGTACACTGACCGGGAAAGTATCCCAAACATATTGTCTGTGTATAGTTTTCTTTTGCTCTCTTTTATACAGGAAGGCATGACTGTGGGTATATATTATTTGCCATAGAGACTAATTTCTGCATGTAGAATATCTTGGCCCACACTTAGTTCATTGCCGAAAACAGGAGGCATATAACTAGAGAGAAAAAGGCCAAACCTCCAAGAAGATATCAAGATGACTCTAAGAGTCATTAATATTCATTATCTCAGGACTTCCAGGTGCTAATATCAAAAAATCTCCAAAGCACGTTTCTGACTCTCAGTAACAAAGGTCTTAAAAAGAAATAAACTTGTGCAAATAATTATGTAAAATGCAGATGACGAACTACTTTTCCTGTAGTTCTTTAATTCCTTAATGACATGCTTATAATTGAGAGACTCTCCAGTCCAGGGTAAGAAACAAAGAAGTACACAGGAAAGCAAGGCACTCCAATCATAATTTATAAATGAAAGCTTAAAAAAATATAGAAAACTAGTCTTTTAATTCAGCAGTAAAAGCCCTAAAAAATCTATTTGTTTTTGAGTATACAAAATAGAATCCATATGAAATGTATTCTTAGGAAAATTAACAAAAAAAACCCCAAATTTTTCATTGAAATACTGACCCAGCTTAGCAAGTTAAACAGGACACAACTAGCTGCCTCTGAGTTCCTTCCCAAATGTAAATCTAATGCAAGAGTGATTATACTTGTAGAATTTGTCTTGCTTTTTTATTTTATTAAAAATTAGAGCTGATTGAGTTCAGACTTTTATGGAAAGTGCTTAAGTTTGCATTTTTGAGGGATTTTTTTGCAACAGAGAAGGGACTTTTTTAGGAAAAAATAGAACAGATAGCTCTTCTACAAGCACTTAGCCATGTTTAGCCATGCAAGCAGTGGGCAGTTACCTATGTAAATTGTTTTGTGCAGACTGATTATGCCATCTCTTCATTACACATTCTAATCATGACCTCTGATAGCTGATAGCAATATAGAGCCTACTACACATATTTTACATGTTTTACACATATTTGCACGTATTTCAGCATGTCAGACCTGCCTCATGCATTTCAAAACCTCTGATATTTTAGTTTATCCATGGACTTTAAAGATTGAATTAAGACTAAAATTTGCTAATATGGAAAGATGATTGGCAATTCTAACCTGGATTTAAGCCTTAACTTAACCTGGATGGATAACGAGCATAAATCTGATTTTTTAGCTGGTATCAAATAGCTCTAATAATTTGTGTGTTAAACTAATATATAATAGCTCAAATAGACTATTTAAAAATTAATATTGATTACTTACAATGTGTTTTCTTCTTCTAATTTAATACAGTAAAAAGTGAGTTCTCCCAGGGAAATTTACATGTGTGTGCAATAGCAAGTGAAAATTCAGGACTAGCCTGTATGTTTAATGCAAAGACATTCAGAAACACTGGCAAGCTCTGACGTCTGCCAAAGACAGTGTGAAAGGGAGGAAGTTTGCTTTAGGGAGGAATTAATCCCTTTCTATTGCCTTGAGCAACAGTTTTCCATTTTTTTTTGCCTATCATATTATGCCCTTAGCACATTAATTGACCTCACATAGGTTTTTTAAGGGATTAACGCAGGTGTAGATGCACAATGCCCATCTAGGTTGCCAAGGCGTTCCACAGTGTACTGTGGAGCTCATTCACTCACTTCACCTGTATTCTGATACTCTCCCATTCTATGCTGTTGTTTATAATTAACCAAATTAATTGCAAAATTATGAAAACTTATTAAAAAGTTACAAAATTAATCACAAGCAAAGCTAAACCCTCAGGATAACTCTGAAAATGTGCAATGTACTTATTTTCACATTTTTTTTATTTCCAATTTCATATTCAACATATAGAAAAAATAATGTAAAGTTTTCCTTAAAGATTTGTGTGAAAGATGTCCTCCTAGAGAAATAAGAGCAATATAAAAAGCCAGGCTAGAAGACTTTTTTTCCATAGGCTGAGGCTATCAGTGTCCTACATTTCCATTTCTTAATGAGAGCAGGCAGTATTTTCCATGATTAAAACAACAGATAATTTTTAAAAAGCTAATGATAGCGTTTGAAGATACATTATCTTACTTACACTTATTGCACACGACTTTTTTCATGCTATTGTTATCACTGTAAATACTAAGAATTTCACCTCTCATCCCAGCCTCTCCTGAAATCGTTTATGCAGCCAGGTCATAAAGCTAGAAATGCAACAGCACAATTAAGCAGAGTATTAGTCTGACTTATTACCCATAGCTTACTTTAACATATAATCAGGAAGTTCTTTGATTACCTTGCTTTATGACATCATCCGGATTACAAATTTGACCTGATCGTACTGACTTTTTAAACTACTTTTATTATTTTCTCTCTTAACTTGTTCTTGATTTCTGCTGTGAAAAGATGTCACCTTGGTGACATAGCTTTCTTTTTTTCCTCTTATTCCAGAGAAGACTGCTGAGAACTTCTTCATTATTCACATTGCGGATTTTTGTGGATCAGTTTATACTGCTTTCTCTTCTAAGTGCCTTATCAATGGCCCATCTATATTTATTTGGCTACAAAAGCATTAAATTATGCATAATTCACATATTGCATATCCCAGTGGCTAATGGGTCAAGAATTATGACCCTTATTTGAATGGTCATGAATATATAGCTGATTAAAGTAATGGAGAGATACAGATACATACATATTTCTGGAAAATTTAGCAAATACAGCATAGGACCCTCATTTCCAGCAAAGTCTGCAGTCCAGGTTTTGGTATCCCCCCAAAAAAATCCTGTCTAGAAGTCCTAGGATTATCTATTCCCTTCTATTGCTAATGACCAAAAAACATTTGTGCATATCAGTTGGCAGTCACCAGTCCTCAAAATGCATTTGCAATGGCACTCTGGACATGCAGTATGTGGAACTACACCACACTACTATAGAGTTTCTGGGCTTTTCATATACAGTTATATATTGAGTAACAGAATTGAGGTGTGAGGATATATGTAATTCAGCAGAACTTTCTATACGGGCTTAGGTTCCCACTGTTTGGGGGACTTACATATCATTCTCTGTATCTAGCTACTAAAATAGGTCAAGGTACTTTTGGCATGTCCTTGCCACAGAACAC
>JAUBOD010000824.1:8205531-8215757 GCA_032353885.1 Nothura maculosa | reverse complement strand
CTAGCAGGTTAGAGAAGCATTCAGTGATAGAGTTGGTTCTGCAGGATTAGACAGCAAGATGTGATATTAGGGAAGCAAGAAAGTAGTAATGATAGTCTTTTTAACAGATTTGATACCTGCATTCTTGGAACCCGGACAACTTCTTTTTTTATGATCCTGCCTTTCAGGCAACCCCCAAGTCTAGCTGGTACCACTTCAATAAAAGCTAAATGTCCACAGGGCCAGTCATTGTTGTAGGTGGAAAGTTGCAGTTTTCTTCTGATGCAATGACCATTCCTCCTGGCCACCTAGAACTGGTCTCCAAATCAAAAGCATTGCCTCTAGCGTGCCTCTACTCCAAGCCTCCTTATTTAAAACAGATTGTACCTGTAGTAGTCATAGTTTCAGACAGTGTCATAATTTTGCGACACTCACACTGCACCATGTTCACTTGGCTTAAATTTCTTCTAAGCTTCTGTGAACTAGTGCTTCTTGTGACTTGATACTTAAGAATAGGTGTTTAAGTTCAGAGTGGAGCCCAGTGATCACAGTGACCAACACTCAACACCTACAGCACAGCGGAAAAAGAAATAATTATTGCCAAAGTGAGATTTATCTTATGTAATACAATCATATACATAGTAGATGTTATCAACAACATCATTATTAATTTCTTACTTCAAAAGCTCTAGACATCCTTTTATAGTTAGCAAAGAGAAAGAACTGATTTGATGGATTCAATGAGCTCATCATAAGATAAACATTAAAACATCAAACAGCTAAATCACATCCAAAAATAGCCCATATCTTTTCACTGAAAATAAATTGGTTGAGGTTGACCACTTCTTTTATAGAACTTGCTACTGGAGGCCAAAGTCAGAATAAAATTATGCTTAACCCTAAGGTGTAAGAAATAACTATAAAGTATGCAGCAGTCTTAGAGAGAAAAACACCATATGAGTGCAATGAATTACTATAACTAAACTTATTTTATATCCTTGTTTCACTAGCATGCTTAGCTCATTCATAAGTTATTGTGAATTGTTTGTGTTTCTGTGGCCAATATGATAATTTGTTTGTTTTTCTCTAGTTTTAACAAGGCTGTGAGCCTCCTACTGAGCTTCTTTTTTTTATGCCTGAATTAAGAAAACAGCTTTTTTGTTTTGTTAAAGTTTGTCTTTTTTTTCATGAAATAACAAATTAGGTGAACAAAACAAGTCACTGGGAGACTGAATATGGAGGATGCTGTCTGTGATATTGCATATATGTTTTACCAAGTGCTAATCTTCAGCCCAGGTTCAGCCCAGGTTCACTTCCTTAGTCCAGATGAGTGACCAGTTCCAGTGCTATTCTAGGATATTTAGCTGTGTCTTCCTCCTCCTATTTGTTCCTCTGTCAGTTTAACGTGTTACATTTATTTTATGCCTTCCATAAACAGCATATCACTGAAATCTGGAAAAGGTTCAGTCAAAAGATTTGCTTTTCTTACTCTGACAGTTACATTAATTGATACTCATTTTTGTGATAATACCTCTGAATCCTTGAAGAAACCAGTAATGTCATATGAGTTGAAAGAACAAGGTAAAAGAAAATATTTTCATTTCACCTATTATAACTTACCAGTCCAGGAAAACTTGGCAAGTACTTTATGATTCCATTAACATATTGCTATAGGTGACCTATTTTGTCATATATTGGCCATATTCCTCAAGCTCCAAGATTGTCATACCATGGATCCCATTTTTAGAGGTTATTGCAATAAGATGATAAAACACACAAGTTCTTTGAGATACCTAAGAAGCAGTCATGCAGCTCCTCAAGGCTGCGGGGTCCCCAAACTGCTGTGCTGCAAACTGCCTTCCTGGCATAATAATTTCAATGCTCATCCAACCTGCTCCTTCCTCAGACATCTCCTTCTATCCACTTCAGGGCTACCATTAGCTCAAAATGACAAAAAATAAGCAACAACAACTATTGAATAAAAGACTATTAATATTGAGGAGTTTGATCAAATATCCTATTTTTTCCCAAGATTTTGCCCTCATAAAGAATACCAAGACTAATATATTCAAAAAAGCTTAACCCATTTTCCCTCACATAGGCATCTAGTGCCACTTGGGATGCCCTGAGGTATACTGCATGGCCTCCAGCATGGTCTCCTATCATACTCTTAGTAGTATCACAGAATCACAGAATGTTCAAGGTTGGAAGGGACCTCTAGAGATCATATAGTCCAACTTTCCTGCTCCAGAAAGGACATGTAAAGCATGTGGCACAGGATTCTGTCCAAGTGGATTTTGAAGATCTACAGAGAAGGAGACTCCACAACCACCCTGGATACCCTCTTCCAGGGCTCTGTCAAACTAAATGGAAAGAAGTTCTTCCTCATATGTAGATGGAAGTCCTCTGCTTCAGCTTAAACCCAATGAATGACCTTTGTCCTATCACTAGCCAACACTGAGAAGTTTGGCCCCTTCCTTCCCTACATTCATCCTTCATATATTCATACTTTACAGATCCTCTCTCAGTCTTCTCTTTTCCAGGCTAAAAAGATCCATCTCACTTAGTCTTTTCCCATAAGACAGATGCTCCAGTTTCTTAATCATCTTTGTTGCCCTCCGCTGGACCCTTTCTAGAAGCTCCACATCCCTCTTACACTGTGGAGCCCAGAACAGCACCCAGTATTCCAGGTATGGCCTCATCAGAGCTGAGAGGGGCAGAATCACCTCCCTCGATCTGATGGCAACACCCCTCTTGATGCAGGACAGGATCTCAGCGACCTTATTGGCCACGAGGGCACTGCTGACTCATGGTTAACTTGGTGTCAACCAGGACACCCAAATCCTTCTTCGTGGAGCTGCTCTCCAGTAGGTCAACCCCTAATCTGTACTGATGCCTGGGTTTATTCCCTCTCAGGTGCAGGACCCTACACTTGTCCTTGTTGAACCTCATGAGGTTCCTCTCCGCCCAACTCTCCAGCCTGTCCAGGTCCCTCTGGATGGCAGCACAGCCTTTTGGAGTGTCGGCCACTCCATCGAACTTGGTATTGTCTGCAAACTTGCTCAGGGTGCACTCTGTCCCCTCGTCCAAGTCATATATCCATACATCTATACATCCGATATATCCTATCAGTTATATCATCAGAGTTATCACAGATAACCAGAAATAGCACCTATGAGTTTTCTAATTTTGTGTAGAAAATCCAATGCTTTGCTGCTATCTCAATCTGTAAGCAAACTTTCACCTGGAAAGAAGGTCCTGAAGATTTCATCTGGCAGAATATACTTACAGGGCTAATTCAAAAAGCAAAACCAAGAAAGAATTGCAGCCTGAAAGAAGCTGCAGATTCTTGTGATAGGCACGGGCTAACTACTACCTGTAGTAAAGGTGGTAGTTACTCCCCAAAACTCCCCCCCAAAAACTCTCCAAAGCATGTAATTACATGCAAGATCTTGAACTTAAAATGTCTAAAAGGTAAGAAGCCATAAGTGGAATTAGAAATAGAAACTTAGGGTCACTTCCTTTTTCTAAGTGTGATGAGTATTACAGATTCCAAACACCTTATTGATTTCATAATGATTGCATTGAATGCAAGGCCAGGAAAGTGGAAGCTCATGAATAAGAATCACGGACCAGCTGAGATTGTAAAGGGCCTCTGGAGATCATCTGATTCAAACCTTGACTTAGAGCAGGTCCAATTTTGAAGTTAGATCCAGCTTCAAAATTAGATGAGGTTGTTCAAGGCTACGTATTATCAAATGTTTCACTGTCTCTGACACGGAAGTCATGTAACCTCACCGGATCAAAGAGACCAGAACCTCTTCCAGGTTTTCAAGACCCTCTATATGAAATTTTTTTTGTTAAGTTCAATTTTTCTCTAATAAATACTTTTAGCTCTGCCCTATACAACTGGATTCAAGTGCATCAACAGATATTCCAAATTGTTTACATGGATATAGATGTGTAATATTCTTTGTGTAGCTGGGCTCAGAATATGGACTGACCTGTTAAGAGTAAAGCTACATTGCCATCATTCTTCAGAGGACTGTGCACTGCTGTCAGCCTCTTTCACGGCTAAAAAGAGAATTCACACCCTATCATCTCTCTTTAGCACTAAACATTATAAAGTTATGGAGATCATACCCTGAATGTCACTTTAAAGTGATTTATCTCTTAATAAGTTTAAAGACCTTTGACAAGGCTAAACTGTTAAAGAAGACTTTAAAGTGCTTTAATATGAATGATCTTTTCCTAAGACTGTGAAAAAATATGACCTTTTCATTTATTGTAAACATTATCTATATGTATTTCAGTATTAAGTATTTAAGTTTTAAGAACACTGATTCTACTCATCATTATACCTCACATTGTTTCAGTCTATGCAAAATAGATGCAAAATGCAATCCCTGATGTGGAGGGGAGGTTCTGATCTAGTGAGATGTTTACACCTGCTTTGGTTTAATGGTTTTGATCTTTTGACACTGGAACTTTTCCATGGGTTACACTCAAGATGGTAACAAAAATCTTGAAAGTATCTGAATACTTGAAAATATTAAAAATACTGGAAAGTCAGATTGGAGATTAGGTATAGACATTCAGTTTATTTTTTAAATATAGAAGAAATATTCCAAAATAATTCTAATGCCACCTGGATCCAAAAACTATTTTATTAAACATTGAATTACATCCTCTCAAATAAAATGTGTAAAAAAATCACTTAAAAATAAGCAATTAGCACTCTGAATAATGTTAATAATGTCTGCTGTTTCTATAGAAACCTTGCTGAGTACAGGGGAGCTGTCTTGCAGCTATAACAACCCTTGGGATGAGGGGTGTTTTTCTATCAGACATCTTAAGTTATACTGATAACTCTGTCAAGCCAAGTTAGTTTGATATTTTCCAACTGTGAGATCAGTTGCTGAAGGCTTAGAAAAGGCAAACATGATGCAATCAGCTCTGAAATTTTTCCAGAACTTACTTATGAATAGGAGTTTTTTTCCTTAAATGCATGGACACAACTTCTAGCTTCCTTTTAATCTAATCATATGCAAGCAGGCTCAGGAAAATAATGTTTTTTGGCATGAAAGATATATTAGGATAGCTGCTTTCAGACAGGTTTCTCAGTACTCTGAAGACTAAACCTGATGTTCAAATGCTGCTGCTTCCTTCTCCTATTGTTTTATTTGGCCATAGGGGAAAAAATGATGCAAAGTTTGAAACAAAGCTGTAAGACTTTTAATACATCAGCAGCTAGAGCTGGTACCATTTTTTCTTCTATCATATTCACCTACTTTCCCCTCAATTCAGGCTTATTACCTGATCACCACACTCCCTGCTAAGAATTGAGAAACTAAGAATTGAGACACTCTGACATTAAAATTAACCCAAGAAAAAGAATATATTAGTATAGATGAGCAGTAACCTTCCCTGCCTTTTTTTTTCTTTTTCTTTCTTGGACTGAGGGGAGTACAAATTCTTTTGCACGTTTCCACAGCTAAATTATACAAGTCCTAGGCCAAAGAAGAAATAGACTGAAATTTTCATTTGGCATAGTTATTATGAAGCCTTTTTCTGAAGGTCACAGAAGTTCTTCTCTATGAGGTAGATCATTTTTAGCAATTTGTGGTACACATGAGAAAGTTGCTTGAGATTTAACATTCACACATGCTTTTGACTATAAGTCAGAATGGCGAAAGAGAAGTGCAGCCAACATGAGTAATATTACCTCCTCCATTTATGAGTCTCAATAACAGTCACATAAGTCACATAGGAGCAGAAAGCCTCTTTTCTTATGCCTTTTCTTTGGCTCCCCTTTTCAGGTTCATCCTTTGTCTTCTCTCTCTCATGTTGGCCTACCCTTAGCTTTTTCTGTGTCTGTGAAACGTAAGAGTACAGGCCTGCCCTACAAAACAACAGTAGACTGCACACAGAGAAGAGATGGAATGGATTGAAAAAAATATTACAAAGGGCAATTTGTATATCAATTTCAAAGGGCTATTTCTTGTATCAACACTGCAAAGATAATCCATTCTACATTTGTGTAGCAGACTACTCTTAGATATACATTTTACATTTGTGATTGTTAACTTGTATTCCTTTTTTTCTTTATTCTATTTCTGTAATATGTTAAAATTGTTTAAATTCTAATCTCCTGCTTTGAAATGCTTCAAAACTTCCCAACTTAAGGAAAACTCAAAAAATATCATCAAGCTCATTAAGCCTAAAATCATAGAATCATAGAATGCTTAAGGTTGGAAGGGACCTCAGAGATCATCCAGTCCCATACCCCTGCACACATAGGGTCACCTAGAGCACGGGGCACAGGGCTGCATCCAATAACTTCATATATCCATATGATAAGTCTCTGGGGAACTACACTTGCTCCATCTTTCCAGTCTAACTGTGAATGATTAATTACTATTAACTTTCTAAATAAATAATTATGTACCACCTAGCAGTGGATAATTTATTGCTTTGATTACAGAAAGACTGTATCAGACTCATAATTGTAAAGCTAAAATTACTATGTCAGCTGTCCTCTCCAATAGTCACCATATTTCTTACCCTGACACAGAAGGAAACTTAATTTGTTCAAAATTACTTTTTCTTGATAAATTCTTGTTGACTATTGTTCATCTTAACCCTGTTGCCCCGCCTTATTGTTTTTCTAGAAGGAATAAACAGTGCTCTCTGAATAATTGTAGTTTGATATTTCCAGAAAAGGAAATTATCTGGAGTGACATTTCAGCATGAATCTCTTTCTTGGATCTTTTCAAAAATTTTCCTTTCACACTTTTCTTTCTCAAAGACAATTGCAAATAGCTGTCAGATTTCTCAAGCAGTTGTCTCTCATGTACCAGTAATAATTTCATGAAGATGAGAAAAAAATGAAAATATAAAATTGCCTAGCAATGTTCTATGCTCTTTTCCCCTTTTGGAACTAGTGTTCTTAATCTTTTCATCAGCTTGTCATGGTGAACATGAATTTTAAAAAAGGATTAAGCACCTTCAGTCTTGCTGGAGCCAGTACCAACTTTCCTACTCCTTGAACAGTAGACTCACTCTTTCTTGTTGCAGGTCACTTAAGAGTTGTATCTTAGTTTGTAACGTGCACTTTCTTTAGTACTACAGTTTTTAGCAATCTCCAGTAACTTCCATTTTCAAATCATTTCCTTCAAGCTTGTGAGACAATTGAGTAGTTCAGGATATAGCCCAAACTATAGCCTATCCTAGTTCAAAAAATTACTTACTGTCCTCAGATATTTTTTTCTCTTAAACTTGTTTTGCATAATATTTTTTCCCTATCTATTTGCTAAATTTCCTGAATTGAACTTGAGTAAAATCTCTGGGCGTCATTTTGCCTTCCTCTCTTTCCTGGAAATTAGAAGCTGAATCATTTTGTAGTTATTCTCATGGAAGTCATCTTCAATTTCTACATTATGCTTTTGGCTCAGAAATAGTGTTGAAGCATCTTTCCTCTACCTACTTTCTCTTCTCTCCTATTTAAAAAGAAATTTGCATATATATGTACATATACGCATATATAAAATATGTTGCAGTTTGATGGGGGAAAGAGGGGACAAATTTGGTAAGAGATGAATGCCTTTGCATTCCAGCCAATCCTCAAAGGTTAGAGGGACGGGGGCAGCTGGATTCATCTCTTAATAGGGATAACAAATACTGCCAGCTATACGCCCGACTCTGGCAGTATCAGATTCACCCACAGTCCGTAAACTGTAGGTCCAATTGCCTTCCTAGCAGCGAGTCAAGTTCTACTTTTGCAGGCACTTACACGAACACAGGTCACATGAATACATTTCTCCTATTCCTACAAGCTAATGCTCAGAGAAACCTCCTTTCTACTGGTTTCTCTCTTGATCTCTCTGAAATCTGAAACACAAACTCCTCATGTGACTCACTGGCTAGTCCAGCTTGAATCTCATGCATCATGCATCTCCACATACACAGAATATATATATGTTGCTAGACAAATAGATAGATATAAATACAAAAGATTAATAAGAATATAGTCAGAACATTAAACACCTGTTCTCCCACACATTTATCCTATCACCGTTTTAGGATTAATTCTATTTTCAAGCTTTTGGTCTCTTGCATAGGTTTCAGTATTAGAAATGCCATCTGAGGCAGCTTTGCTTCTGTTTCCCTCAGAAGCTAAAAAAAAAAAGGGGAGGCGAGGTGGAAATGTGCTAGTTGTAGCATTAGCTTCATATTAAACTTCTCAACAATTAATATTAAATGGAAAAGAATATGGGAATAAGGAAGAAATGCTCATATTTTAATAGTGAGAAATATTATTTCCTCAAAACTAGTCACCAGCTGTAGTGCAATTAATATTTAATACAACTAATTCCTCTTCAAAGGTTTTTCTTTCCAAAAAGGAATTTTCTGCAAACTGTATTGCAATAGGACTGCATTTAGGACGATCACTTCAAAGTTATTTTCAAAATGATGCTAATTCAATGTTTTTGTGGCATTAGCAACAGACCTTGTTAGGTTGTTATAGCAACAGAAGTGATGTGGGAACTTCATGGAACTGAGAGACATTGGAGTGACAGTTTGGGAACATTTGCTTCAGTTGTAAGTTTGGTATTGAAGAAAAAACGGCAGATGAAGATTTGTAAATTTAAAGCTTTCTGCGTATGGTGTGTTAAAAAGTTTAATATTCTTCTGATTTTATCTACATCTGAAAGAATTTAAAATACTTTAATCATATTTCCACTCATATATTATAATATCCATTAAGAAAATAAGGCTTATGTCCATATTTTAGGTTTATAATAGGAGATAAGTACTTCGATTCTGTAACGATGATACTGCTGAAGGGTTTTTCCATACATAGAAAGTAAGGGAAAGAATTCTCAGGCAGAGTAATACACATTAGTTTTTTGGTTAGGTATGAAATCCTCACTTACAAAAGATACTCTTTTTGATTCAAAGCTCTTGGCAAAATTCTAAAAATATTTTATTTAGAAAAATAATGCTAAGACAAAAAACATGTTCTGTTCTAGAACATCCTTTCATGTGGTCCTTGTCAGAAGAAAGAAGAGGAAATAAAAAGCTGTGTACTTTTTCCAACTGTGGCATTCAAATTTTACCAAGGATATCAGTGCATGAATAAGTATCTCTGAACAACATTTCAGTCAATGTGAAAACTGGTGTCAACACACAATAAAAATAAGGAAAAAATGCCAAATTCCACAGTTCTAACTACCAATAATGTCAAGTATAAAAATATTTGCATAAAATGGCAACAATAAAAAAACTACAACAGTATTCACAAAAACAAACAGTACTTGGACTAAATCCTTAGAATGAGGTCTGGAAAGGCCAGACCTTTTGTACCAAGCTGTCACTAGTAATCAATCAGAAATCCAGATATCTTATTAAAATTAATTCAAAGGAATATTGTTCCAGCATAGAGTATCTCCAGAAACATCAAGAACTGCACATAAAGATTTGAAGAGGACATCAGAAAGTGAAAGAACAAGAACAAATGGGCAGCTGAAATAACAGAAAGTCCAGTTAGACATTTGTAAACATTTTTTTTTTTTACAAAGAAGTTGGTCAAACATTGACACAGGCTGCTCAGAAGGGCTTTCGGAGCTTCCACTCTTGGAGATATTTAAAACTTAGCTCAGGGTTAGTACTGCAATCCTCTCCAACCTAAAATATTCTGGAATGTTATGTTATGAAGTAACTTTCTTACATCCATACTTTTTACTCCACAGCTAAATCAAAGGTTTTAGCATATCAGTTCCATGCCCTTTCTGTTGCACCAGTGGTATGCCAAAACCAGAGTCTGAGGAGTGAGCAGATTTGCACTTGGTGTCAGGCAAGGGTTGTGCAGTATTTCCTCTCCATATATAACATAATAGCTGTGCAGTAGTATCTACATTGTCCAGTTCTTCCTGTGAAGACCTAGAATTTCTGAAAACAGGGAAAATTACTGTGGCTGCATGATAGCATGTCACAGACAAAATCTATATGTGGGCCTGTGCAGGTAGGGAGGTTATGTAAATGTTGTTGGCAAAGCAAACATCTTTGCAAATTGATGTCAGGAATACTCAGTAACTGCATTCAGACATGCCCTAAATCTTCAACTGGAATGAAAAATATATCTTGCCTAGAATATTTTTTTCAAGATCACTTTTCTTTTCTTTTCTTTTCTTTTCTTTTCTTTTCTTTTCTTTTCTTTTCTTTTCTTTTCTTTTGTTTTCTTTTCT
>JAUBOD010000824.1:8194400-8205461 GCA_032353885.1 Nothura maculosa | reverse complement strand
CTTTTTCTTTTTCTTTCTTTCTTTTTCTTTCTTTCTTTCTTTCTCTTTCTTTCTTTCTTTTTCTTTCTTTCTTTCTTTCTTTCTTTCTTTCTTTCTTTCTTTCTCTTTCTTTCTTTCTTTCTTCTTTCTTTCTTTCTTTCTTTCTTTCTTTCTTTCTTTCTTTCTTTTTCTTTCTTTCTTTCTTTCTTTCTTTCTTTCTTTCTTTCTTTCTTTTTCTTTCTTTCTTTCTTTCCTTTTAACTCCCTTCTGTTTTAAAAATGCCCATCTGCTCATTGCCCAATAAATGTCAGAATACAAACAGTATTTGGGGGAGTTGTTTATATTAGTCTCTAAACATTCCTGACACCTCATCCAAGGCAATAACATTTTCTTCTTGCTGCTGTGCTCAATGCTAAAAAAAAATCATAATTTTCTTTCCTAATCTGCACAGTAAAACTGGTCTTTATGCATCTTCTTTCTATTTTCTATCATATGCATGTAGAAAGGCTGATCTCTCACCTTCTGTTTTGGTAAATTTGTGAAATGAATAAAATCTACATGGCTAGTAACTTTTCACATTTTCAACTGTTTATTCATTTCATTGTTTGCTTTTCTTTTATTTTAACTTTCATGTATATGCTGTGCTTCAAACAGTATTTTTTAGAACCTCATTCAAATTATGGTCACTTTTGATATCATATAATTCCACTTCTATCTAATGACATTCATAATTGGAGGTATAAAACTTAAACTCCAGAAATGCGAAAAAGTAACAAGTCCTCTACTGACTTTACCAGCCATGCAGAATCTGGGATGGGGCTGAATATTCAGGTTCCCTTCATATGAGATTAGATATGTTGATTATATATAATCAATGACAACAGCTTTAGCATCTCTGACTACTACTTCACTTGTTGGCTTTATAGTCTATGAGGCTGATCTTCCAGATGTTTGCCATGAGAAAACATATTACTGTTGAGACTATTTCTTATGCAAAAATTCTAAGCAGTGAAAATATGTTGGGATGTGAAATCAACAATACTTTGTGTAAGTCTGGTTCAGCATATAAATAATTGAAATCATAATTTAGCAATGGATGATGTCAGACTACAACAAAAGGAACACTGCACATCTTCTGTCATCACTGATCAGACTATGCTCAGTGGTCCCAATCTTCTCAGCTGTTCCATCAACAGATATAAATCCAGTCCGAATCTCATTGTCTGTGAACCCCTGAATTTGTGAAGAGAAAGGATAACTGCACTAGGACTATTTGAACTACTCATATTGTAATCATTTAATATTCAGTGTTTACTGGAACTGCTAATTTTGGTAAGACATGTAACAACAGCGAATAATGAAGTATCAACATAATCATTGCAGCCCTCATGCAGACTGTCATAAAATGCACATAGCCTTCAGTAAACTTTTTGTCACTGTAAAGAGTCCCTCATCCTCAATGAGGTATCTTAAAAAGTGTCCACTTATTTTTCTAAGGATTACAGTTTCTACAGAGCCACCTTCTTGAAGTGAAAGGCAAGTATTAAATAAATCAACATCTCCTAAAATATCCATACTCTAATGAGAAATGCAGATGCCCACTGTTACATATCACGGGTATTCATGGTTGCTAGAAGTCAAACTACAAAATATCTTCTATAAAGTAAACTAAGGAGAAGAAAGAGGAAGCATGATTGCCCAATACAAAACTTTGAGGCCACACTACAAGAAAACATGACAAGAACAGTTTTCTATCTGTTGAAAGTTGGACCACCATTATGACAGCAATGAATCTTTATGAGGAAGACAAAGGAAAAAATAAGTTTCCTTAGAGCAAAAGAAAGGTCCCTGAGCAGGAGATTCATGCTGGAAGGTGTTATGAAGAGGCTGACTTAAGGTGCTGATTATGTACCAAACTTAACAGCCACTTGCACACATACGGATGTTGACTCACTCATCCCAGTAGGAAACTGACCTCCTCACCAAGGATTCATGTCTGGTAAAAGACCAGCATTTTTTTTTAAATATATATCTCTATATTAAACTACTGCATCCCATAATTCCTTGCTCCCCCCAAACCTCCTTGCTCTCTTCTGCTCCTTTCATTATCAGACATCACACTTTTCCCAAATTCCTAGTATTTGGAGACTCCTATTTTTGTAAGATTCCAGTATAGTTGCCTGACTTTCCATTGTTTATCAGCACATAGTTCCATAGATAGAGGAAAGAGGAACACTTTCATCACTAAGAACGAGATTTTAGGGAAAAAGTAGAGTTAGGAGGATGGAGAGAACAGCTATAGTAAAGTTCCAGCAGAGAAAAGGAGATATGGAAAGAGGCAGTGCTGGGAGAGTTATTCCTGCTGGTGGGAGTAAATAATTGTAGCCAGCTGTTGCAATTGGAATCCAAGGGGATTGTTGATTTATGAGAAATAAAAAAGATATAAAATGACAAGATTGCAAGGAGATGAGGAATAGCTATCAGTATATGATATTATTTATATAAGGTAATAATGACAGGAAAAATAAAGTAATGGGTACTCCCACACTGGAATGTAGTTTGGTCATTCATAATCTATTCTTTGCACACTGTATGTCGATTTCCATTTCATGATGTCCACCTACTACTTTGGTTGTATATCTCAATGGAGAGCTCATATTGTGATCATTTATTAGCACAGACAATTCTGACAATTATTGCTCTTTTCAGACATTCACATTCATCTGCAGTCCACAAGGGAAGATTACAAACATCTAATCTGACCACATGCATGACACGGACCACAGAATTTTGCATGCTGGTGTCTGGCTTTCAAATGCCACTCAGAATTGACTTACAAACATGGAGCAAAAGAAAATCTGCAGCCCTAGATGTTTTATTGCAAGTCCTCAGAGGTAGGAAGTATCTGCTTTAAATTTATATGAGTTTAGTTTATGCATTAAGAAATTTAATTCTTTTGTTTTGTCTTTGTACTTTCTTCCTACTATCAGAATTCTCCCCATTAAGTTATTTCTAGACTTTAATCAAGCTACCTCTCGGACAGTTCACTGATATAAATTAGATTCCTTTATTCAATATCATAGTACAGTGTATTTTCCTAGTCGAGAGTCATTCTTGAGCACATGTCCTTGGGCTCTGCCAAAACAAAGTTTTAGTGAATTATAGGCCATATAAACTCTCAAAAGTTTTCTCAAACAAATAACAATTTGATGTGAAGGAGAGAAACTTCACTATAGCTTTGTGAGGTCCATTCAGATGTTTGCAGGTGAAGACAGAATGCTCCTCCCCCCGTCTTTATTCAGCAACACATTTGCTTGTTTTACCTGTTCTGACACGTTACACATGCAGTCCCTACTGTAATGCAAATGCAGAGATGCTCCTGTTTGTCACTACCTTCCCTCCAATTACCAGCTGAGAGTAGACAAGTCCACAGTCCTGCTACAGCCAGCATACCCACCTGGACTTCAAGGGAAGAAGAGGATGATGTCAAGTTCACACTTGGAATTTCTAGAAAAGTTTTTCTCCTCTGAGCTGCCAAATCCATGGCAGCTACAGACTGCTAGAGGGAGGATAAGGTGGGATGAGAGCCTGACTACACTCTACTGTGAGTTATTATCACATGCTGCTGATAATACATGGCCTGCCTACTCCTAGTGGGATTAAGAATTTACTTGTTAATTCGGGTGGGAAATGTGATGAGTAGGTGAATATGTCCTTTGAATTGGCATTTCAGGCAGAAAAGATTAATAAATCCATATTTGAAAATCACAGAAATCACAGAACGGTTAAGTTTGGAAGAGACCTCTAAAGATCATCTAGTCCAAACCCCTGCTCAAGCAGAGATACACAGAGTACAGGGCACAGGGAGGCAGCCAAGCTGGTTTGGAAGATCTCCAGAGAAGGAGACTCCAAAACCTCTCTTGACAATCTATTCCAGGACTCTCAATATGTCACTCTCACAGTCAAGAAGATTGCTGATGCATTTCTTGATTTGATTTCTCTTGGATAATTTCTGACATGCTCACACATACTCCAAAAAGACCAAAAAAGTATCTTTTGGATAGTATATTTGATATTTATCCTTAATATGACACAAGAGTGGGGGTTTTTATTAATGTTTTTTGCTTTTTTTTTTGAGAGAGAGAGAGAGAGAGATGATAAAAAGCTATCTGAAGGTTCCTGTGTAAATCTGGAAAAGTATGGCGCAGGCAACAGCTGTATTAGGTATCCTCAGATGACACCATTAAGTTGTGGCCTCAGCCTTTATAGAGAAAACGACATCTCAGGTATCTTTCTCCTTTAGCATTTATGTCCTCAGGTCTCACTCTGAAAAGATGAACTGGCCTGGAATTTTGGGTATTTTTGTGATGAGCTTGTCTGTCCATTTGTAACTGTTGAGTCATCTTGGCAATTCTGTAGAATTCCATTGTAGATATTGTAGATATGTAAGAAGTCACTGAAAGTGAGTAAGCTGAGAACTGATTTGAGCTTT
The DNA here is from genome assembly GCA_032353885.1 of Nothura maculosa. NCBI lineage: Eukaryota > Metazoa > Chordata > Aves > Tinamiformes > Tinamidae > Nothura > Nothura maculosa. The sequence goes on along the minus strand of JAUBOD010000824.1, from coordinate 8,200,990 downwards.
TTTTTCTGTTTCTGAACTAGCTATCCTCAGCTCTTGCAAATGTACTTCCCGAAAACTCCCACCATTAAAATGGTATTTCAAATGACTGCAGAGGTTCTCACTAGAGTCACAGGAAGTCAGATTTTGATAATCAGTAAGCCATAAAATATAAATTTAGGTATCTAGACCTTAGGAAGGTTTCAGGATTTCCCTGTAATCACTTACTTTAATCCTTATTTCAAATTAGCACCTACAAGTTCTCTTCCTTCTTCTCAGTCACCATTACGTCTCATTTTTCTTCAGTATACAAAATGTATAATTGGCAGTAATTCCAGACATTGTATATGATGTGTGGTAGATGTGCAAAGGGCAATAGGCAATTCATTTTTGACTCCTGTCTCACTACACTAACAAAACTTAAAAAAAAAAGAACTCAAGAACTTAAATCTGAATTCCACGATTTTTTTTAAGACAATGACAAAAGAGTAGGTATAAGAACAAATATTTCTAAAGAAGAATGAAAGCATAGAACATATATTTTCAAAGATCAGCAAGGAATCTGCATTAAGAAAAAAAAAACAAAAGCATTTTAGAAAACAAGCTTAATGGCAAGATTTCAATTGTCCTGAAAATATAGTCAAAACTCCACATTTATATCTGTAGTACTATATCAGCATTTTGGTATCTACTATTAACTATGAGGATGATCAAGGGCCTGGAACATCTGCCCTATGAGGAAAGGCTGAGAGAGCTGGCATCCTGGAGAACAGAAGGCTGAGGGGGGACCTTATCAGTGTCTATAAATACCTCAAGGGAGGCAGTGAGGAGGATGAGACTGGCCTCTTTTCAGTGGTGGCCACTGATAGGACTAGAGGAAACAGCCACAAACTGAAGCATCAGAAGTTCCACAGGAACTTAAGAAAAAACTTCTTAATGGTGAGCGTGACAGAGCCCTGGAACAGGCTGCCCAAAGAAGTTGTGGAATCTCTGGAGATCTTTAAAACCCACTTGAATGCAGCTCTGTGCCGCGTGCTTTGGATGACCCTGCGTGAGCAAGGGAGTTAGACTAGATGACCTCTGAGGTCACTTCCAACTTTAAGCATTCTATGATTCTATGAACTACCAAATTAAAATTAAAAAAGATAATAGTTGTGCCATATATATTCACTGTATCCTGCTAAAACTCAGGATTTGCTCATTTACCCCAAGACGCTCATCCCAGGACTGATCTTAAGCTTTTTACATGAAATATTCTGCTAGAGGAATGTGCTATGCAACAAAGGGCTCTGTCACACACTTTGTACTGTATGTTTTCATTTTTGGGGGTGCATTCCTAATTTTCAGAGTCTCATTAGAAAAAATCCATCATTAATTTTGTAGACATGACTTGAGTCTAACATCTGTTTAGTTCAATCTTATCCAGTCACTAGCATGAGCACGTTCTACTATAATGACATATGTAATCAGTTACTTTTGGAAAATGTTAATAAAATATGTTCCAAATAGCGTATTATCTAGTGCAAGTACACATTCTAGTGGTGAGCTTCTGTTTGTTACCAGTAAGCATTGCCTCTTAGCAGCGGACCTTGTAATTCCTTTTTTTTTTTTTTTTGTCTCAAGAGACTTCCAATCACTCCCGTTGATGTCCTCTTGGTCACTAAGATAAGGATAAGCACTTTAGATTGCATTAGAAATTGCCAGTATTGTTAATTTGGTCTCTTCTCAAGACTGTCTCTGAAATCTGGCTGTCCTTTCTCACTGTCCTTTCACAATATTATGAAATGACAGTAATAATGGGAAGACCACTCCCCCATCAGATGGGGTCTGTGAAGCAGATGGGAGACCTCATCACATGACCCTGACCACTTGTGCCATGCTGGACAAAGCTAACAAAGTTAAATGACAGGCTCCTTCACCTCCACAAGTGAATCTTACCCCTCATCATCCACCTTAAAAAAAGCCACACTTGTCAAATTTGTGTCATGCATTTAGATAAGGAGTCCACACACTTCAGAAATGTTCATCTATGTCATCTATGATTTAATGGGCAGCTTTTACTTTGGGAACTGTGGATCAATCTCTATCAGAATCAATATTACACATCTGTTGTGTTATATGTGTACAACTCCGTTCACACCATTATCACCTAAAAAGCACTAAAGACACTCTGACTACTCTGAGCTGCTGCAAGCAAAGATGAGGACATTAGCAGAGTTTTGACCAGGACAAGAATCACTCTGCAAACAGTATGAGCAATGTCACTCCTTCTATATGTGCCATGTAAAGGTTCCTGCATCTGATCCCAATGGACATTAACAGATAGAATCTGTCCAGAGGCTATTCCCTCCCATTTGTCAGTGACAGAGTGAGTTTGGAGGGAGGGGCTTAAAATTCTACTCTGTTTTCACTGCTTTTGCGTTTCTCTCAACCTCTTCCTGAACTCTTAGCTAAAAAGCTGTGAACTGAGGTGTGCAGAGCTCAATTTCTGTCTTTTCCACAAAGATTTTTGCTGTACAGTAAATAATTTTTCTACAAAGAGAATAAACATATGAACTATTCAGACCTAACAATGGTCATATATCAAAAGGGACAGTGTGAAGAGGACACAAGGGACTTAGTATCCAAATGAGTTTGATCATCCTGAATAAAAGCTAGCAACTTCTAATAGACGAAATTTTCCAGAACACAGTCCAACTCAATTGACAAGCTTTTGAGCACTGCCTTCTAAACAAAGAGCTTTGTCTCTTTCTTCCACAAATGTTGCAATTATTGTAACTACTGTAGATGGAAAAATTATTTCAAGGAAGGGAAGCTGGCAGGTGCCAGGAAGCAGAAGCAGCTGGGTCTGTGTACTTTGATTCATAAGATGGTTGCCTTTATGAAAAAAATGAAGTAGGTAAGTCCTTATGTTCACTTCTGCCTGAAAGCAGTATCACTGAAAGAGTAGTATCACTGAGGATAGACAGAGGGAGTAGGACTGAGGGTAAACAGGAGGAGTATCAGCGAGGGTACACAGGGTTATTAGACCTGAGGGTAAGCAGGGGTAGTATGACCATGGGGGAAACAGAGGGAGTAGGACTCAGGTTAAAGAGGGGGAGTACCACTGAGGGTAAACAGGGAATGTACCACTGTGGGTAAAGAGGGGAAGTAGGACTGTGGGTAAACAGCAGGAGAAGGACTAAGGCTGAACAGGGGAGTACTGCTGAGGGTCAACAGGGAGAGAAGGACTGAGGGTAAAAAGAGAGAATATTGCTAGGCTAAACAGGGGGAGTACCACTGAGGATAAACAGGGAGTAGACCTAAGGTTAAATAGGCCGAGTACACCTAAGAGTAAACAGGGTGAGTACCACTGAAGGTAAATAATAGGAGTATCATTGAAAGTAATCAGGGGAGTGACACTGAGGGTAAACAGGGGGAGTACCACTCAGTGTAAACAAGGGGAGTACCCTGATGGTACACAAGGGGAGAAGAACTGAGTGTAAACAGTGGGCAAAGGACTAAGGGTAGACAGGGGGAGTACTACTGAGGGTAAATGGGGGAGTAGTACAGAGGGTAAATAGGGGTACTAGGACTGAGTGTAAACAGTGGGAGAAGGACTAAGGGTAAACAGACGGAGTACTACTGAAGATAAACAAAGGAGTAGTGCTGAGGATAAAGAGAGTGGGTAGGACTGAGGGGAAACAGGGAGCGTACCGTACAAGGAAATCAGGAGGAGTAGGTCTGAGAATAAACAGCAGGAGTACAACAGAGGGTAATTAGGGAGAGTAGAAATGAGAGTAAACAGGTTGAGTACTACTGTAGGTAAACAGGCGGAGTACCGCTGAGGGTAAACAGGTGAAGTATTCTGATGGTAAACAAAGGCAAAAGGACTGAGGATAAACAGGGGAAGTACCCTGAGGGTATACAGGGAAAGTACCACTGCAGGGTAAACTGCCATGGCATGACCAAGGGTAAAGATGGTGATTAGGCCTGAGGGAAAACAGGGGGTAGAGGAAACAACTGTGTAAACAGCGGGGGGTGCCACTGAGAGTAAACACGGGATTTACTGCTGGGAGTAAACAGGAGGAGCAGGACTGAGGTGAAATAGCAGAGTTAGGTCTGAGGGTAAACGGTGGAGTACAGCTGTGAGTACATAGGGATTAGGCCTGAGAATAAGCAGAGGGAGCACAAGTGAGGATAAACAGTGGGAGAAGGACTGAGAGTAAATGGGTAGTACCACTGGGGAGTACCCGCTGAGGGTAAAAAAAAAAGGGAGTACGAGTGAGGATAAACAGCAGTAGAAGGGCTGAGGGTAAACAGTGTAAGTATTACTAATGGTAAACAGGAGAAGTACCACTGAAGAAAATCAGAGGGAGTAGAACTGAGGGTAAACAGGAAAAAAACGTGGGAGTGCTCTGAGGGTAATCAGGGGGTGTAGGACTGACAGTAAATGGAGGGGGGAGGTTAAAGATGGAGAGCAGGACTGAGGGTAAAGACGGAGAGCAGGACTGATGGTAAAAGGGCTAGTACCTTACCTGAGGGTAAACAGGGGAAGTAGGCTTAAGGTTAAACAAGCGGAGTATGCCAAAAATTAAACAGAGATTACCACTGAGAGTAAAGAGGAGAATTAGGCCTGAGGGTTAACAGCAGGAGTTTCACTGAGGGTAAACAAGGGGAGTAGGACTGACAGGAAACAGGGAGTATCGCTAAGGGATAAACAGGGGGAGCATGACTGAGTGTTAATAGGGTGAGTAGGGTTGAGGGTAAACAGAGCGAGTAGGCCTAAGTGTATACAGGAGGAATATAACTGAGGGTAAACAGGGGGACTGAGTCTGAGAGTAAACAGGGAGTAGGTCTGAGGGTAAACAGCGGGAGTACTGCTGAGGATAAACAAGGGATGTTCCACTGAGGGCAAACAGGGGGAGAAGGACTGAGGATAAGCAGCAGGACAAGGCCTGCAGCTAAACAGGGGGAGTACCACTGAGGACAAAAAGAGGAAGTAGGACTGAGGGTAAACAGAGGGAGTACCACTGAGGGTAAACAGAGGTAGTAGCACTGTCAGTAAATAATGGTACTAGAAACGAGGATTAGAGGAGAAATACAACTGAGGGTAAACAGGGGAAGCATAACTGATGGTAAAAAGGTTGAGTAGGCATGAGGGTAAACAGGGGGAGTAGTAGGCCTAAGGGTAAATGGCAGGGGTGAGGGGGAATCCCCGAGGATAAAGAGGGGGAATAGAACTGAGGGTAAACGGGGAGTAGAACTGAGGAAAAACAGAGAAAGTACCCCTGAGGGTAAACAGGAGGAATAGGACTGAGGAAAAAAAGAGGGAGAATGCCTGAAGGTAAACAGGGGGAGTACTGCGGAGGGTATACAGAGGGAGTAGGCCTGAGGAAAAAAGCAGAAGTAGGACTGACGGTAAACAGGGGGAGTACCACTGAGGATAAATGGGGGGACTAGACCTAAATTTAAACAGGAGAGTAGGACTGAGGGTAAACGGGGGGAGTCAGGCTGACAGTAAATGGGAGGGTAGGACTCAGGGTAAGCTGGAGGAGTATCGCTGAGGAAAAACAGGGGGAGTACCCCTGAGGGTGAACAGGGGAAGTAGAAATGAGGATAAACAGCAGAAGTATGACTGCAAGTACCACTGAGGGTAAACAGAGGGAGCAGGGCTGAGGGTAGATAGAGGGAGTACCACTGAGGGTAAACAGAGGGAGTAGGATTTATGATAAATGGAGATTAAAAAGGCAGATTACAAATGATAAAATTACCATAATATCATAGAATACGGAAAGTGTTATCGGATACAAATAAATGCCCTTTACATTTTTCCACATTTTTTTCAAGATTTTTGTGAAATATTATTGAAAACAGAATTATTGTGAATAACATAATAGAAAAAATATGGTCCTTTTTTTAGGACATCTCCTGCGGTATTTGAGAGTCAGTGCTCTGCCTACTTCCTATCAAAGTTATTTCAATACCATCTGGATGTCTGTTCTCAAGGTCTGTCTAAACATGTTTTTTTTCCTGAGAACAGCAGTGCCCCACCCTGGTGCTTTCACCTATCTCTTTATTCCCTCTTGTTCTACTCCCAGTGCTTTTCAGTGTATTTTTTCTCAATTCAGTTCTCTTATTCCATTGGTTTATGGAATTCTACCAGTTTATCTAGAGAGGATCCACTGGAAAACAACTAAGATGATTAAGGGACTGAAACATCTCTTGTATGAGGAGAGACTGCGTGAGTTGGGCCTACTTTCTCTGGAGAAGAGAAGGCTGAGAGGGGATATGATTAACATGTATAAGTTCATGAAGAGAGAATGCAGGGAAGAAGGGGCCAAGCTCTTCCCATTGGGGGCCAGTGATAGGAAAAGGGGAAATGAGTATAAGCTGAAACACAGGAAGTTCCATCTGCAGATGAGGAAGAACCCTCCTGTGAGGGTGGCAGAGCAGTGGAACAGGCTGCCCAGGGAGGTTGTGGAGTCTCCTTCTCTGGAGGTCTTCAAAATCTGCCTGGCTGCCACCCTGTGCCACATGCTCTAGGTGTGCCTGCTGGCCTGCTGGAGCGGGAAGGTTGGACTAGATGATCTCTAGAGGTCCCTTCCAACCTTGAATATTCTGTGATTCTGTGA
>JAUBOD010000824.1:8179752-8194300 GCA_032353885.1 Nothura maculosa | reverse complement strand
CCCACGCCAAAACACTGCGCTTTGCTTTTTCCTGAACCGAGAGGCAGGTTTCTTTTTTTTTTTTTTTTTTTTTTGTCCTTTCTTTTTTCAACTCAGGAACAATCTAACAATCTAAGGCTTCTTGGTCTAACATTCAGGTTGACCATGCATGGATGGTATAGGCCATGTTAATATTCAGATATGTATACTTGACCCTATGACTTGCATACACAACACTACATGGGTATAACAGTGATTTTTACAGAAACAATATTGTCTCAACATGTAAGGCCAGAGGAGGATGCATGCTCTCTAGGCTGGTAATTTCAACAGAGTTTTTTGTTTAGACAGCATTGACCATTTTAGAGATGACTTCCTACAATGAAATGTCCACATATGGGACACCTCATCATGCCAGAGGTACAGCTTAAAGGACATTGATCTCTCAGATAAGAAGCGTTTAAGAAGATGGTGTGTTCTAATGAATGCTCTTTCCTAGGAAGAGGGAGAGAGGGAACTTAGGCTCTGTTTTCCTAGCATTATTTAAGTGTCCCAGTTGAGTGGTTCTCTCACATAGAATAGAATCATAGAATCATAGAATACTTAAGGTTGGAAGGGACCTCAGAGGTCATCTAGTTCAACCCCCCTGCACAGGCAGGGTCACCTAGAGCACATGGCACAGGGCTGCATCCAAGCGGGCTTTAAAGATCTCCAAAGAAGGAGACTCCACAACCTCTCTGGGCAGCCTGTTCCAGTGCTCTGTCATCCTCACAGTGAAGAAATGTTTCCTTAAGTTACTGTGGAACTTCCGATGCTTCAGTTTGTAGCCATTTCCTCTAGTCCTATCACTGGCCACGACTAAAAAGGGAACATCGACAAATATTTATAATGTATTTGCACCTCTGTGTAAATACTTCAGTTGCAGTGATATTAGAAGGCCACTTGTACAGTAGTCGCCATTGTTAAAAGTAGTAAGGTCAACCCTTATTCCAGAACCTTCTGAGTTTGCTCGGTGCATCTTGGGGAATTACATAAATTGGTATTGGGTGTTATATCAAATGTGGAGCAGACAGGCGTATGCTGTAACCAAAGAGATACAGAAAAGCAAATTAATTATTGCACTGAGATTTCTGGCCAAGAGATTCTCAGGGCTGATAGCCCTAGGTCCACGTTTCTGTCTTCAAGAGCCAAACAAGGACTTGGAAGAGTTTCATGTCTTTGGGCCTGCAGGAATGCACAGTGTACCCCTCCTCAAGAGACAGATAACTTCAGTAGAATTGGAAAAGCAGAGATTATGCTCCAAGACTTAATTCAATGGGCTTTCCCATTTATATCATGGAGTTCTTGGTCATGAGCTGGTGGAGTTCATTGACAGGACTTTAAACAAGACTTGACAGGGGCACGGGATATCATCAGGGATGCTGGCGATAAGGTACGGCATGACCTTTCATCCCATTCACATCAGCTTAACACCAGAGTCAACAAAGGATACCCAGAGCCTGGAGAGGGATCACAGCACAAAACGACAGCTACTGAAGGCCCACATAGAGGAGTTCCAGCAGTCCTGCTGGAAAGAGAGGCACATTGGAGCCCAGCTCAGATGCCTCTATGCAAACACACAAAGCAAGGGGAGTAAGGGTAACTGGAGAGATGTGTTCCAGGACCATGCTCTCATTCAAATTACTGAGATGTGGTGGGACAGGTCTCATGACTGGAACATAGCATGGCTTTCTGCTTTTTAAGAAGGACAGGCCAGGAAGGGCTTCTACAAACACCTCAGGAGGAGGAAGACTAAGGAAAATGTTAGTTCACTGCTGAGTGGGGAGGATGCGCTAGTGACGGAGGACACAGAGAGGGCAGAATTACTAAATGCCATCTTTGCATTTATCTTTACTGCTAAGGCTAGTCCCCCTGAACTATTGAGCGTGGAGACAAGAGAAAAAATTGGAACAGAGGAAGACTTTCCACTGGTTGAAGAGGATTGGGTTAGGCATTCTTTAGGCAAACATGATCCCCACAAATCCAATGGGATTAATCCCTGAAGGGAAATGGCAGGTGTTATTGCTAAGCAACTCTTTATCATCTTTGAAAGGTCATGGAGAACAGGACCAATTTGTGGTTGTTGAAGAGGCAGCCATAAACCACATTCCCTTGAAGTTTAAATCAGGGATGAAGCCTTCAGCTTCTAAAAGAGGAGACTTAGGGTAATACATTGATTAGGGCTCCTGTGTCGATTAAGAAGGGGCCTTCATGTTTATATGGTCTTCTAGGAATAATAAGTTGTGGTGCATTTGTTTCAGGCCACTGTAGAATTCATAACACACGAGTCTTCTGGCAAGACAAGCCCCAGACAAAGTTGACTTTCCTCATCATATCTCACTTGTAACTTCAAGAATGTTCTTGCCATAGGACTAAAAATCAGTTGTCTTTATTGAGAGACAAACACAACATGGTGCCCTGTGCTTGGGAAACAGTCTGTTTCCTGGTGAGGCAATGCATGCTGGCACCGGTGGCTGCAAATCTGCAGGGCTCCATCTGCTTCCAGAGCTGCCGAGAGGGCACATGGTTGATCTGGAGCAGCACAGGCCCTTCAGGGCCGCCTGTAAGGGTGCTGTGAGCGGTGTTGCAACCGCAAGTGGCCTGGTCTTCTCTCTAGCCCAGTCTGGCCTGCCTGGCTGGTGCTGTGAGGAGCCGTGGCTGAGCTGGGGGACGATGTCACCCGGCTGGTGGTGCTGGAGCTCTTTGGCTGTGACTGGGCACTAGAGGTTGTCGGGAGAGGCAGGAAGGTCAGGAGCAGGATGCCATGCCCCAAAAGCAGGAGAGGCCAGAACGGTGCCCTGCAGGAGCTGCAGAGTCTGCCACACACACCGAGCCCCACAGGCACACTAGGCCTGGCCCCTGGCTCTGGCATGGGGCAAGCTCCCATGCTTCTCCTCTTACCAGTGCCCAGACCCGCACAGTCATCACACTCCCACAACTCTGTGGTGGCCCTCAACGCAGAGCAGCATCGGTGGGTTCCCACTGCAGCACAGGAGGAGCAGAGGAGTATGTGCCAGGGCCTGGGAAAACAAATGCATTGATGTCCATGGCAGCCAAGGCTGGCAGTGACATGAACAAGGCAGAGTGAGAAGAGTGACCCCAGTAAGAGGGTGCCCATCAGTGCCCCTGAGCAGGTCCCAAGAGCGACTGCCAAGAGTCCTTGCTCCCCAGGGATGGTGAAGAGCTTGTGCAGAGCTCATGAGAAGTCCTCAGTTGCTTGGAGATGGACGTGGTGCATGCCAGCAGGGACAGCCTTCCTGCCCTAGCAGAGCAGCATCCCCAGGGCAAAGGGCTGTTCCTTTCTCTGCCTCTCCTCTTCCAGAGTTAGGCCATGCACCTTACTAGGGACTTTCACATCGGCCCAGAGCATGGCTAAGGCACGTGGCCCTCCACATGGGGAGCAGGCAAATTGCTGCTTTGGAGTCTTACCCTACTTCATCTGCCTGTTGTCTCCCGCCTGCACAAAGACACCAGCTTGCATTGCACTGGTTGTGCCTCTCATAGTATTCATCATAGGCACCGTCTGCCTCCCATGCCGGTTCTCTGCAGGTGAAGGAAAGGAAGGTCTTGAGCCTCCCCTGCCCGGACTAGGAGCTGCCAGACCTTCCTGGCTTTCTGGCCTCCCCTGCTGCAACCTTAGTCTCATGCCCTGTGTGCGTCTTGAGAGCACTGGGCAAGGGTAGCAGTGAACCAACCTGATGGGGATTCAGATCCCCATGAAAGACATTTCTGGCAGGAACTTCTTAATGTCTTTGCACTGGGGGCATTGGAAGGTGAACAACCCAGAGCGCAGCGCCTGTTGCTGCAAGAGAGGCACAGGTAGCATGAGCAGGATGCAGTGCTTCTTCCTGGGTACCTGCCACATCAAAGGAGCTCAGCAAGGGGCTGATACCTGGATGCAGCCCCAATGAAACCACGTGTGCAAGCACACAGGGCACAACATTGTGTGGTAGGAGAGCTTCTGCTCCACCGGCTCAAAACATATAATGCAGGAGGTCTCCTCACCCTGCTGCACCTCTACTGTTTGTTGTGGGCAATGATCTCGGCAGAAGGACCTGGGCAGAAGAGCTTGGAAGAGGGAGACTTGGTCAGGAGTTCATCCATGTATCTGGAGCAGACAGTCCCTAAGGGTGTAGAGGCAGGCTGCTCTCCAGGCAGCATGTGCATGTCTCTCTTCCCTTTTCTCCCTGCCTCCGCACAACCTCCCACCCATGGACCCCAGGATCAGGCTCAGGCTCAGGCCCAAGCATAATGTGTAAGAGTTGGGTGCACTTATTCTCATGCCAACCCAGAGGGAAACAACCTGCAGACAGGAAGCAGGCAAAGGGAATGGGTTTCCAAATCTGAGCCAGGAAGGCATCCCCTGCGCCTGAGGCCTGAGATCCAGGGATTGTCAGGGCTATGTAGAGAGCAGACCCTCCCACTCTGCTTCAGCACGCACACCAGCGGCAAAGGGACATCAAGGAGACCTGCACGCTCTGCTCGTGTGTGTGGCAGAGTCCTGGCAAGGTCTCTGTTTCCAAAGAAAACAGCTGTAATTGCTCATTGCATTGATTCCAATTAAAAAAATGTTTGGTATGTTATATATCTACACTTTTGGGTATGAAAGTGTAGATCCACATAGTGGATAAAGTGGATAGATACATTTAATTCATAGATATTTCTTTCAGCACATGCTTGCTATATTTGTCTATATAGACACCTATATAGGTGTCTATGTAGAAATAAGCAGAATAATCTGTCACTCCCTCACTCCCCAGCAGAAGGGGCTGGACAACTTTCACCCGTAACACAAAATGGTGGCTGAAACAAAATGGCATCCCAGTGTTTGCTGGGGATCGGACACCTGCTCTGAGCAACTCTCTGGATTGGAGGGCATCTCTCTTAGGAGGAAAGGCTAAGTGAGCTGGGTCTGTTTAGCCCGGGGAAGAGGAGAGGGGATGTGATCAATATGTAAAAATACTTGGAAGGGTGAATGTAGGGAGGAGGGGGCCAAAATGGAGAGTTGGGCAGAAAGGAACCTCATGAGGTTCAGCAAGGACATGTGTAGGGTCCTGCACCTGGGGAGGAGCAACCCCAGACACCAGTACAGATTAGAGGTCGACCTGCTGGAAAGCAGCTCCGCAGAGAGGGACCTGGTAGTCCGGGTTGACACCAAGTTAACCATGAGTCAGCAGTGCCCTCGTGGCCAAGAAGGCCAATGGGATCCTGGCTGCATCAGGAGGATGTTGCCAGCAGGTCAAGGGAGGGGATCCTGCCCCTTTCCTCAGTTCTGGTGAGGGCCCTTCTGGAGTACTGGGTGCAGTTCTGGGCTCCCCAGTATAAGAAGGGCATGGAGCTTCTAGAGAGGGTCCAGTGGAGAGCAACAAAGATGATTAAGTGACTGGAACATCTATCTTATGAGGAGAGAGTGAGTTGGGCCTGTTCAGCTTGGAGAAGGCTGAGAGGGGATCTGATTAACATGTGTAAGTTCATGAAGGGAGAATGTAGGGAGGAAGGGTCCCAGCTCTTCTCAGTGGTGGCCAGTGACAGGACAAGAGGAAATGGGTGTAAGTTGGAAAACGGCAAGTTCCATCTCCAGGTGAGGAAGAACTTCTTTCCTGTGAGGGTGACAGAGGAGTGGAAAAGGCTGCCCAGGGAAGTTGTGAAGTCTCCTTCTCTGGAGGTCTTCAAAACTCGCCTGGACACCACCCTGTGGCACATGCTGTAGGTATCTCTGCTTGAGCAGGAAGGTTGGACTAGATGATCTCTAGAGGTCCCTTCCAACCTTGAACATTCTGTGATTCTATGATTCTCACTTGGTCCTTCTGGGCACTGCCTCTTGCATGTCAGGTTACACTGACCCTCTCATTCTTGCTCACCTATCACTTGGCTCTCAGAAGTTTCTAGAAAGAAGGTCACTTCAGGATAAGGAAATCTGTGTTCACTTCTGGGCACATTCCAGTACCTCTCATGCAATAGGCAATCACTGCTAACATTGTGAATTTTCTTCAGTGGTTTAAAACAGAAATATTTTGAATCCCATTTTGAGGTGCGTTGTCTTTCCAGTTTACTACACATGGAGCACAGGCACTAGCAGCTTTGGGCTGCTTCCTCAACAAGTATAGCCCTTTGATTTTCTCTGAAGAAACATTATCTCAGGAGCAGGTTTTGATTGTAGTAGTCAAATTTATTTCTACTATAGAAGCACACTTGTTTCAGTAATAAAAAAATAACATTTTCTTTGCAGAATAAAAGTAATCCTGTAGTGGTATAAATATATTTATTTGCACAATAATCCATGTAAGTCACTCAACATATACTCAGATTCAGTATTCTGATAGTCTTAAATTTTATATGGAATTAAAAGCTAGCATTCATAGAAAGATGAGAAACCTAAAGAGTGGCTCAGTTGGGATTTAAAGATATGTATATGAAATCATGGAAAGTTTCCTGGATCTTTATTATTTTAAATACATCACAAAAAATAACTGACACCCTTCAACAATGGTCATTTCTGCCCCCCTAACTGAACACATGCTGTATGGCATCAGTCAGTCAAGCTTCTTTCTGCCGCCTTTTTGAGATGATCTTGAGATGATCCAGGCCAGGCGGAATTAACACCAAGAGTAAGCAGCTCAGTGCTCATTAACATGAGCTCTCCCTTTGACTTCACTCCCAAGACTCCCATCATGAGCTACTAATCTTTCAAGCAACAGACCAGTTTGAGCAGTTCACTTCAGGAGAGGGAGACTGATCTGACAGCAGCTCTTCCTGTTACTAAGTCCCCATGCTATATCTAGACAGATAATCAAGATGTAAAATACACTATACAGGATTATTAGGGACCTGATACATCCAGGAGGATGTATAGGTAGTACTGATGTGCAGCTTTGGTGTCTGGTAAGAATATGCCATGGAAACGGAAGGAATACTCTTATCATTTACACTTGTATTCAGTTCACATCATGGTACAACAGTCGACATCACTGTAGGAAATTGAACTTATACTTCTCTACCTCTTAGATAATTTCTGAACTGCTCTTTCAATTGCTGAGACAGAAAACTTTGAAAGGGGGAAATTAAGTATAATGAATCAATCTCATAGCTCTTTATTACTATGCTTTGTTAAATTAGACATACTTACTGTGTGGGCTACCTTCAGCATCATGCCCTTACAACATATGCCGTTTTATTTTGGGGTTCCTTTAATTTTAGGGAATTACTGCTATTGTATTAAAAAAATCAGTGCATCTGTGGGAAGAGGACACCAAACTACAATACAATACTGAAGACAAGTGAACGCAACAGTTTGCTCCAATATACTGAAAAGCAACTTCATACATAAGCTCCATTTATGTAGGCACACTGACTTATTTGAGCACTATTCCATTTTTAAAAGTTAAACAGCAACATTTAATTCTGGACAGAACATTAAGCCTCTAGGACAATTTCAGTATTATGAAAAAAACTACCTCTATTTTACAAACATCAAAACACTCATTTTATGCTTAAGTTAAAGAGTTCACTGCAAGTGACCCTCCCTCTGAATTCTAAGACGTTCTTTTTCCACTTGCAAGCGTTCCTTCTCAATCTGCAGCTTCTCCGACTCAAACTTTAAAAACTGCAACCTTTCTTTCTCTAACTGCAATCGTTCTTTCTCAAGCTTTAACTTTTCAGTTTCTAGATCCAGAGGCTGCATGACAGCTTTCTCTATTTGAGCAAGGTCATTTTCTAGGGCAGGTTTTTCAGCCTGCAGAGTGGCCAGCCTTAGTTTCTCTCGCTCAATCTGAAGTCGCTCCTTCTCCAGTTGAAGTCTCTCGTGCTCCAAGTCGACATGCCGTAACCGTTCCTTCTCTATTTGCAGGCGCTCCTTTTCCACCTGAAGCCTTTCAGCTTCAATGTCTAGTCGCTGTTTCTCCAGCTCTACCTTCTGCTTCTCCAGGTTTATAAGCAAATGAGAATCTTCATAGACTAGCCTAGCTTGAGCAGAGCTTAGATTTCCAAACTCTTCAATGTGAGTGAAATCTGGCAGGTCATTTTCCTTTTTTGAATCTGGCAAGACAGATGACAAAATTTCTTCCTCTTCCTCAATAGGGAACTGCAAAAAAGAATGCAATATGCAATCATTATATTCAAGTCTCATAATAAATCTGTAACAAGTTAGGTAAATTAACCCAACCTTCATGAAAATGAGAATTCCATTTCTAGAAACATTTAACTTGTTCTGCATTTGAATTATCTGACTTTGAACGCTCCTTTCAGATTGCATGAATCGATACATTAACACAACGTGGTAAGCTAATTTTGTATTGACATGTTCTTTTCAAAACCATTTATAACACAGCAGCATTTTTCTTGCCTAACAGTGACAATTCATGCAGTATGGCACACAAATAAAAAGAGAGTGAGATCCTCTGTCAGTCCTCCAGTATTAGAGAGGATGAACACATTTCTCAAGCAGTGGTTCAGAGAACAGTATCACTATTTGTGAAAAAGGTGCATTTCTCTCTTCCATTCATCCATCCTGAGTATTACAATAACCACTGTTTCTTTCAATACATGTTTATGTTCATTTACTGATTGTACTAATTCCTAAATATGGCACAGAATTGGAAAATTACCTGTGCAAATACATACTCGTTGTGTGGTATTCATTTAAAAAACATCTGTGCAGATAACAGCAAGCTCCTGGGCTTGAATGTCATCTGGTAACATATATTTTCAAAATTCTTTAATTCAGACAAAATCAGACAAAACCAGAAACAGGTAGATTCCTAATCACTTACTTCAAAACTCTGCGGATCCTCTTCTTCCTCTTCTACTTTGATTTCTGTTAAAGGTCCACCTGCTTCTCTCAAGTCAGTGACATTTTGCCATTCAAAACTACTTTCATTTGCAAATCCCATTTTCTCATCCATATCTTCATTGAGAGAGTCATCTAAATCAGATGAAGGAAAGTGAAACCCAGCACCTACTACTTTGATGTTTGCGTTCAGACGTTTTCTCCTCATGAGTGCTCTCCAATCAAGGTACCGTCTTTTCACTTCTGTCCCTGTTCTTTGCTCTCCTTCACCTACAGCATTCACACATTCTGCTATTTCCTCCCAAGCTTTTCGTTTCATCTCATTAATTGTTGTATTAAGTTGCTTGGAAAACAGTACTTCTTTCCTTTTTCTGATTTCCTTAAGGAGAGTTTGCGTTTCCTGAACACTAAAATTGCTTTTCCTTTTTCTTTTTAATTGTTTCATTTTTTCCAGTTTTAAGCTAATAATTTTACTACAACAGAATAAAAAGTTTTGACACTAATCAGTTAATTGCTTTTAAAAGTAGTTCAGTTCTTGTGAAGTAAATTTTCTCTTCACTTGGTAGTATTTTCTATTTGTCAGACTTCCTAAGAAAAAAAGAGCAAACAATATAAATCTCAAAGATTTGCAGTGAATATTTTCATTTAATGAACTTGAATTCTAATTCAACCAGTTAAAGAATGCATATTCTCAACTGATCATTCATCCCATAGAAGAAAACCATTTTGTTAAAAACTGAATATAAATAAGTTAGAGAGCTTCTCTAATCTCATGTGCATTATAAATATATTAATATATCCATGTCACAAACCATTAAGGTTGAGTTGATATTTCCATAATAATAATATGCTGTTTCCCTTTGTCTCTTACAGTTTTGCCAGTTGAGACCTGCTTAAGGCTAACATTTGACATACACATCTCAGTTTGAATGTTAAATTATTTCAAAAAGAAGCTGAAGTTGTTATTAGTTCAGAAACAAAATGTTTAAGGAATTAGAGTTTCTTAGACACTTTTAAAGCTATTTCTATTTTAAGTAGGTTGATAAGAAAGGTCTAAGTTTTAGAAGCACTTCTGACTTCCTTTAATCAAAAAGAAAAACTGGAAGAATTCTGCTAAGTGACAGAAAAAATACAGAAGTGCACATTCAAACAACGCCACACATTGAAGGTGTTTTAGTAGGAAGATTTAGGAATAAGTCATTACAAGTCAATGTTCATGGGTTCCTTCATCCATCTCACTGCACAACCTCAACCCAAGTGAGATGTGATCACATCTGGAAAGCTAAGCCAGTGCCCTGCCTTCTGCAGTAGCTGATCCTGTGCCTGATTCCAAAGGGAAAGCTAAACTCCATAATACGCGTGACAGCCTGTGAAGAACTCTAGAGACATGGAAAGGTTGAGTGGAGATACATAAGAATATTAATGGAGTGATTAATCCATCATGTTCAGCATCGAAACAGAGAAAAGACACAAAGCGTTCTTAGTCACACTGTTCAGTAGAAGTCCCCTTTTGGATTTGTTTTGAACCTTCATTTGAAGCACTTGTTACCCACAACTATTGGAAAAAGAAGTTTAAAATCAATGTTTCACTGTTAATCATTATCAAACTGTTATGACCCCTAATTTATTCATTAAATATCAAATCTTGATGAGTTTTCTTTTGTTCTTTGATTTTCCTAAGATTGGTTAAAACATACACATAAGCACATTTATAGAGAAGACACTCATTTGGGGGATAACTCATGCTACGTTAGACATTGGCTTCCTTGCAAAGTTTTCCATATCAAATAACATCCTCTAATGCACTCCTCTAAGTAGAATGCATCATATATTATGTAAAAGTATTGCCTTTAATATACTATTTTCCTCTCTTCCTGATTAAAATGGTGCCCCTTACTGTAAATTCTCTTACTTCTATGCTTGCTACCTAGCAAACATGCAGAAACCAACCAAGAACCAATTTCACAGGAAATAAATATGTATTTACATAGATTACAGTACATTCCACAATGCAGGTTGTCAACAATTTTCATTCTTCAGATTTGAGTTGGAAACAACATGTGACTGCTTCAGATGCATTGAAACTACCTGTCTTTCTCAAAGCAAAATACAAATCTACTTTAAGATTATTTTTTTAATAGCATCATCTACCATTTGGTTTTTAAACAGACACTTGGATAGATTGACATGACCAATAAAAGAAAAAGTATTAAAAAAAGTCAGATTTATATCCACAGTAAAGCATTTTATTTGCTGGTGTTAGATAAAGTTCTTCTGAGAGCTTTTATCTGATCTTTAAGCTTCTGCCTTAGCCTTCATTATTATGAGCTTACCCTAAAAAGATACCAGGCAGCAAAATTCTTAACTTAAAGAAAAAAAAAATAGGACTTTTTTAGTCTTTTCTAATCCAAATTACAGTGTTACTGTTTTTCTTCTGTGATTATTGCAATTGAATTCCATGACCTATTTACCAAAGTAACTTCAGTTTTTTAAAGTTTTATTAACTTTTAAAATACCATTAAGTAGCTTAATCTTCCGGTAATACCACCAGGGCAGTTAATGGAGGTAAAGAATTGAGACTGCTTTAGGAAACATGCAGAGTAACTGCCTTATTAACAATGAGTGATATATAGACATGCAACCTACTGACAGAATCACCTTTCCACTGATTAAAAGCTGTTTTAAGTCACTACAACTGGAGAAATACACATGCTTGCAGATATAGGCAAATGCTACCAGATTGTTATTAGCTTAATGTTAAGTTCAAAATGATGGCATTGTATTTATATGGCTAGATGATGTAACGCTTCTTACAGTACATAAAATGTTGGCATCTATGTGACTCTTCACCAGTGTTCCAGAGGAAGGGACGCAGAGCACGCGCTCAGCACGTTTGCTGGTGATGCAGAACTGGGAGGAGCGGTCACTAGCCCAAGGGCTGGGCTGCTCTTCAGAAGGGATTTCCACCCACCTGGAGGTATGGGTGAATATAAATTTAGGACAGTCTAGGAGTCACCTGTTGCAGAGCAGCTCTGCAGAGAAGAACCTGGCTGTCCTGGTGGACAAAGTGACCAAGAAACAGCAGCGTGTCACTATGGCCAAGAAGGCCAATGGTACCCAGAGTGCATTAGGAAGAGTGTTTCCAGCAGGCTGATAAAGGGGATTCTTCCTCTACTCAGCCCTGGTGAGGCCAAACCTGGGGAGCTGTGTCCATTGCTGGACTCCCCAGTACAAGAGAGACATGGAACCACTGGAGGGAGTCCAGCCCAAGGCAACAAAGGCAACATTGGATTACCTGTCCCATGAGGAGAGGCTGAGGAGAGTTTGGCCTGTTTAGCCTAAAGAAGAGAAGGCTGTGATCTTATCAATGTGTACAAATACCTCAAGGAGGGTGTCAAGAAGACAGGGTCAGGCTATTTTCAGTGATGTCTGGCAACAGGACAAAGTCAACAGCTACAAATTGTAGTGCAGGAAGTTCCATTTAAATTTGAAGAAAAATCTTTGACTGTGAGGGTGAGAGTGCAGGTTGCCCAGCGAGGTCGTAAAGTCTCCTTCTCTGGAGACAGTCAAAACCTGCCTGGAATGGACCTTGTGCAAAGCACTCTAAATGAGTGGAGTGGGACTAGATGATCTTCAGATGCTCTTTCCAATTTTACTGGCACCCTTCCAACCTCAGTGATTCTGTGATTTCAGGGTCTGACTGTGAGAAATATTCTAAGTATCCATCTTGAGAGTGTCTTCTAGGTAAAAAGAATTGTGTAGGATTCCTACACATAGCATAGTGTTCAGATTAATTTTGGATAAGTCACTATCAAGACACTGAACATCTGCCCAAGTCAGAGTCCTACTTACTGTAATCAGCAGAATAACACATGCTGGATTTTTAAGCATACTCTTAACTGAAGATTTAAGTACTTCAACGAATATAGGGAAAAAGGGCAAATTTATCTAAATATTTGGGAACTGGCTATGTCTTTTAGAGTATCTGGACAACAAGATTCACCTCAACAAAGCTTCTTTGATCTCAAAAGCTGTAATGCACAAACCCTTTACTTGGCCCTAGTTGGAATCAACATGCAGTGGTCATTCCCTGGTGGCAGCAAAACAACAGGATTTGCAATATCTAACTTGGGAACTCTGGGTATTCATTTTCTTTACTATGGAAATTTTCCTTTTAGATTTTCTCTTGTGCATATCTAACACAAGTCCTTACATTTACCTGTTTACTTTATTTACCTTTTTAAAAAAATAAAGTAGATGTTAGTAGTCAAGAGAAGTGCATCTTGTCTTTTCCACTGGTCTTGCTTCTGTGAAAAGATATTGACCCATTAAAGATACTTCCCTTCTTGAGGAATCATAATGATAATAATTTGTCTTAACAGAAACAATTTTGCACACTTTCAGTGCATGATCAACCCCACTGTGGGATTATTTACTTTTAGTGTATTAAACAAAAAGCAGCATTCTCCAACTAAAGCAAAGGTTTGGAATATACTTGTTTCTGATTATGCTAGTTGCTCTCTGAGAAATTACTTTTTAATGCAGAAAAAATAAGCATCATAGGCTTGAAGCATTAAGGGACAGAAAGTGGTAACAAGCCAGGATTTGCACACATTCTAGATTATTCAAAAATATATATGTGTGTGTGTATATAAACTATCACTTTGAAGCCCATAATTTACCAAGACATGACATACAGCACATAAAAATTTCATTTTGATACAAAGTCTTAGGTGTTAGGTTCATCTGTTTTCATATAATTGTACACAAACACTAGTGTCTTTGGAAGCCAGCCCTGTTACTACCCTTACATCTTTGGTAGAGGATTCCAGATCAAGAGAGGCCATTTAGACCACTCTGAAGGAAACGGCCACCTGCAAGCAAAAGAAATCCTCAACTGTGTGACCACGAAATGCTTCTGAGAAACTTGTGACCAAGCTCTCAGTCTCCACAAGTGGAAAAAGCACAGCATGGTTCTGCGAGAGAGGAATCACCGGGTATTTAAGAGGATGCACAAGCCTCCCATGAGGGGGGGGTCAGACACGTACCCATTACCTGGCAGAGCAGTTCTGCATGAGAGGTGCAAATGCAAACCACACATTTGTGCAGTTTGGGTGTAGATGCAGAGGGCAGGCTAGAAAAACAGAACTGGTTCTGATCACGGGGTGGCACCAAGGCCTCGAGGGGCTTCCAGGAAAGCACACAACAAGGAGCTACATGTTGGATTGAGCTTTCCCAGGCCACAGCCAGTGTGTGGACGGGGAGGTCCTCATCTCCGTACTAAGGAAACATCTATGCTGAAAAGATTATTGCAAAACTGTATGGGACACTACCAGAACACATGAAGCACACATGGAGCAAATAAAGAACTTCAGGGCAGAGGAACCACATTCTGCCCTGCCAAGCTCCTGTCTCCTCTGCTCACAACATACCATTGCTGAGCACCAGCTGGAGGGGATCATTAAAAGTAATAAATAAAACAAAACCTATCGGTAATAGAAGCATTCACCGGGGCTGAGGCAGGATGGCTGAGCATTAGTGTGGGTTATCCCTCCGAATCCCAACTCCGTTACTTATAACACGGCATTCCCCATTCGCCAGCTTTCCAGAGGCTGTGGCCGAGGAACCGGCTCCACGCGAGGCTCTTCCAGAGCAGCTGCCGAGCGCGGGCCCTTCGCGCGCTGCCACGGGCGGAGAGGAGCGCCCGGGGCGGGCAGCGGGGCCAGGCCGCGCTCGGAGGCCGCG
>JAUBOD010000824.1:8114590-8126164 GCA_032353885.1 Nothura maculosa | reverse complement strand
GGAAGAAGCAAAGAAGAGAATTCTACAGAGCAGGCAGAAGATGTTGGATAAGCAAAAAAGTCTTCATAGACAGTGCATTGCAGACGTCCTGATGCCTTTTACCCAATTGCATCTGGTTGACAGATGAACCATGACAGCAGCAGACCACCTCACCAATATAAGTGTGTGAGCTGCCATATTACATAGGAGCTGATAAGACTTTCTCTCTTTTGATTCCAGGCAAAGAAAAGTTCCAATAAAAATCAGAAAACAGAGTTCAGATTTTTTCATTATTTCTGTGTCTAGTCCCAGCTGCAAAAAGGAGAAATACAATTTTAAAGCTGAACCTAGGCTTCTGCCTTAAGTTTTGTTTTAGATTCACAAGAGCTTTTCCTCTCCATGATGTCAGATGTAATCATAAAAATGTTAGTGAAGTTTAAATAGAGTTCTTCATCTTGGGAATGTTCTTTGGAGGAAAACCATTCTGAATTTCAATTAATTTCATATCCTACATTTCTTATTTTTTTAATTTTTGCCACTTTATATTAAAAATATTAATGGTTTAAATTTGAAGAGATCAGTTAACTTCTGTAACTTTCACTATGCAATATCACATATTTTATTCTTAGTTTTGGAATGAATTACAGGATCTGACAAAGAAGTAGGAAGAGCTATTCAGCCTGGGAGGACTTGTCTGTAAAATAACCCTACATACTAGTTATATTTATCCTTATTTTTTTCTGTAAGCTATGTGTTATTCAAATTCTGTGAGAGAATATGTTTGTAATGCTCTTGCCAAATGCCCTGCAAGTTTTCATGTATCTAAATGAGCACTGATATACCTTGACCCGGGAAAGACAGACCTGTAGATAGACTTCTTTCTGTAAATAAGGTCCCCCAGGATTAGTGGTGGTTTGTGTGAGAACTCAGATCCTCAGTTCCCAGAGCATGAGGATAATAGTGATATCCTCTCACTATTCTGAGCTCTGGATAGGTCTCTAAGCGATTATAGACGTTGTTTGCAATTTGGAGATCAGATTGTGATTTGAATTTATATCCAAGTTATAACTTTTGCACAATTGGGCTAAAATCTTCTTCCATCTACTTCTAGTCTACTTCCATCAACCAGCACAGGAGAAAGCTCATGAGCTGTGCTGCAAGAGTGAGTTTACTACACTGTGGCTTGCTTGTTGCTCATTTCTATGCCACAGGTATAAAATTACTGATTTCTGAGGTTAGTTATTTTTTTCTTCATTTTTTCTCCTTTTTTAAAAATCTTGGTAGTTATTTTGATTAAATAATAACTGTCAAAGCATCAATGTAAAATTTTTATATTTTCAATCGGTCCTTGGCTTTAGGAAACAGTAAAGACTCACTGTTTGCTGCTGATAGCAGATACTATGCTTTGTATTTGAAGGCTGTTCTCTTGGTTTGTGGGCTTGATATAAACTTGTTTGATTTTATTTTCCTTTTCCAAATAAACACTATAGACCACACCATTAGCAGGTCCAAATCAATCTACTGAAGTGGAAGAAAGAGTGTCTAGTAAAACCAGCTTATAATCTGGCTCAATATTCTTGAAATAATGATTCCCTTCAAAATCAACTCCTTGCCTGATATTTTCAGACTGGCCTTTTTCTGACTGTAAAATTACAAGACATCTATCACAAATTTAATAATGCGTAGAAAATAACTATTTCAAGTAATTGGAACATTGGTTTTTCTACTGGAAACCATTTAAGGATTGTGAAAACTCTTATAAATTGTATTTGTTAATGTTTATCTAAATGCAAATTAGAATGTTGTTGTTCATATCTATACTTGAAATTTCCCTCCAGAAAATTAGCCAGGCATTAGCATTTTATAAAATAAAACTTTAAGAGGTGTAAGAAGCGGTGGTTTATTAAAACGGTGGTTTATTAAAAATATTTGTTTAATAATAAATAATAATTTGTTAAATAATAATAATTTGTTAAAATAATAATTTGTTTAATAAACGGTGGTTTATTAAAAATATTTGTTTAAAAATGTCTTCTAAAGGTTTGATTATGTTTTGTTCCTAATAGGCATTTAGAATGAGTTAAGTTGTCTCTGATACACCACAAAATAACACGGCAGTGGTGAATTTTGGCTCTGTGAGGGATGGTTACTTCTATTTAACTAAGACAGAGCTGCAGCAGCATGAGCAGGTGGCCAGCTCGGCTCCCATGGGGATGGCAGTGTGCGGTTCAGGCTGCCGAGGTGGCTCTCGGCCTAGTTGTACTGATACAATGGGCAGCTGGGCAGTTGTGGGCAGAGCAGCATCCTGTGCCCATACGTGCAGCTGCCCTGGGTTCCTGGACAAGCAGGTGTCCCCTGGGCAAGGATGTGTCCTGCATGTAGCTTCCCTTGGCAGATACGTATGTCCCCTTGCCCGTTTCAGCCATCCTTGGAGGTGAGGGCAACTTTACATCTTGCTCTGCAGTGACTTTGGATCACAAAGCTTATTCTTGCTTCCCTACAACAGAGCAATATCTTCTCCTGTTACTTCTGAGCTTCGATCTTTTTGGATGAAGATATCCCTTTATAGGACTTTTAGCTGAGGGAACAGTTTTAATCATGGCTATTAACTCTCATTTATCTTGTGCAGGTTTCTATATAACAAAAGGTCTTATTTTGAGATCTCAAGTGTTTATTTCAGAACATGGCCTTACTGCCATATCTCTGTCCAACATCTGCCCTCATTTCACTGCATCCACCTTTGCATGTTATGATAGAAATACTGGTAGAAATCAGAGTTCCTGTGAAGGTTACCTGGCTGATATGATATGAGATCAGTACTCTGCTCTCCACCCAAATGACAAAAACAATTCCTGAACTCCAGAGCATGACAAAGATACAATCATATAATCATTATGACTGAAGATCTTGGAAAATACCTTCAAGATCATCAAGTCTAAATGTAAACCCATCACCACTATGCCTGCTAAACCATGTCCGAAAGTACCTCATTTAGGCAGATGAAGCACTTGGGAGCATGAGACTTAGGAGAAGGAAAATGTTGACCAAGTATTTTACATTCCCCTCAAGCACCCCTCAAAAGCACACACACTTCCTCCATTCTTAGCTGATAGCACCAGAGTTACCACCATTCCTCAAGTTATCCTCAGCTGTCTCCTTCTATGTCTGCCCTTCTGCAAGAGTGTGTTGCAAAACACATGTTCCCACAGCTCAGTTTCTAACTACATTAACATACAGCGCATGTTTTGGACAGTCTCCTCCCACCTCTCTGAGACATTTAGCTGCTCTTTATTTTTATTCTGAACAAGAGTGAACAAATCTCTTTGACTTCAATGATTTTCACTGCCCTATCTTAAATGATAATACTTTATGTAAATGGTTATTAGCTTCCCTTCTGAGCAATTGATGAATAAAATCTAGTACTATGTTTTGAATGAACTTAGCATTAGTAATGAATGAGGAAAATAATTATTTTAAAAATCATTTAAAATGAAGGCATCTAAGCACCTTGAAAAACATTGTCTATCCATCTATAGTATGAAACATAATATGCACGTCATTATGCATCATTTATCACATATTATCCAAAATCTCAGAAATAGTCTGAGCAATGGACATAATTTACTGTATTGTCACTATATTGGTATTTTAAGAGGCAATATGTTATTCTTGTTTCGCACGGTGTCGTATTTGAAAAATCTGTATGAGGAATGAGGAGAGGTAGTACTTTAGAAGTAAGAAAATGCTTTGAGCTGCACACAGTTTGTATAGCAAATGGCTGGAGTATGACTAGCATTGCTTAGTCTGGTTCCGAGTGAATTAATCACTCCACCTGTGTGATCTGCTTTAGTGAGAATTCAGAGAATTATTTTAAAGAGGTGAGTAATTACACTGATTTCTATGGCAAGCACTTTGGAAAAGTGTGCACTGATTTCAGTGGGAGAGACGACTTGCATCCAGCTGAGCACATATACAATGCTGGTAGAGTGTGCAATCCTGCCATCCACGGCATGTCCCTGGTCTGTCCCTCTTCCCCCTGTGCAGACACTATGCGGGAGACAGGAACATGGACCGCTCTATTGCTGGATGGCTCCTGTGGCCACAGAGGCGTCTTCAGTCTTATGTGCGGAAATTATAGTACTTTTCCTGTTTACTGCAATAACCTAGGGGTATTTCAGAAGTGTGTTTAAAATGGGAAGAAAGCAGGACTTTGATTTGACTTAGACCAACACTTGTCAAGAGTGAGGGAACAGGACAAAAAGCAATTTCTGACATTGACTGGAAAGCTACTTGCTTAAATAGCTCAAACTATTGAAAGTATTAAACCCAGCAACCAAAGGCTCCCATGGAGATACTATTTCATAAAAATCTGACTTAGCTGTTTTTCACTTACTTTTAAACCATCATATGTAATTATTCTCATTTTGCAGACCCAACCTATAGAGAGAGCTTGGAAGCACATTGATTTTCACTGGTCATTACTTTTGGAGCTAAGCCTGTGGTTTAAAAAACAGGTATGAATGTATTTTGTAGATGTGGCTTGATTATTTCTTTCCAATAAAGTTTGAAGAATTTTTAAAAGAAACCACTCCAATTTAAATTCTTACATTTGTAGATTAAATTGCAGGGGTTAATAAGAACTGTTACAATAAAGAACGCAAAAAAAAAATCTTTCTTGATGATTATTTGGAAGCTCTTAGGTACAAACTGCACCATCCAAAATGTATGTTATTGTATGCATTTTGAATTTCCTGTATTTTCAACATTATTGACAATTTCCAACAAACTGTAAAAAAATAATTGATGTTACAGAGTGCCAGCAATAGAAGCCAGAAAGAAGAATCAAGATAGTGCATAGTCAAGATAGTGCATAGTTTTACATGGTTTTGGAAATAATTGCTCTTCCTCATCAAGCAAAAGTCAATTCAAAATGTGAGAGGTATTAAAATAAGAGGAACAAATATGTATATTTAAAATAAGTTATGGATATCTAAGGAGAAAACCAATTGAATTTGCTGAGTTACATTTTTTCTTCTTCCAACATGACAAATGAATGATTCTGCCACTTGAATCAGCACAGTAATTCTCCAGCACTTTCTGCCAGATCTCAAATCAGCAATGGCATATTCAAAATAAATCCCCAGTATGAAAAGCTAAGCATCTGGGTGTGAATTTCGCCATCTGGAGTAGAACTGATGTCATCAGGGAGATGGTGCCTGAAGGATGAGCCACAGGATGCTGTCTTGCCAATGCTTGAGTTAAGTAGTAATTTGAAAATGAACGGGTGATCCTACCGCATCAGGCAGGAGATACCATACAAACTTTTTGCAAATGCTGGTGAAAAAGAGTCTTCTACTAGTTAATACCAAGTAATTGCATGCTGTACACACAGAGAAGAGATAGACTAGCTTCCTCCAAAAGTATTTCCATCTGAGGATCGGATACAAGACAGAAAGTGGGAAACAGCAGAGGGGTGGAGATGTCAATGAATATATTACTGGCAATGATTATGTATAACATTAAATTACTTGATGTTAATTAGTACAAGCAGCTTTTTCATCAAATGTTGCAAAAACCCTGGCTATGCAAATTTTGTCCTGTGTACTGTTAGCATGCTATGAAGTATGCTACTTTTCTCAGCTTCCAGCATAATTCCCTTTTGCTCTCACGGGAGTTCAGGTACCTCTAGCCCTGAGGATGCTGGAGAGTTGCAGGCTGGGCTTGCAAAAGTTGTGTAAATTTCTGTTTCACATGTAGCAGCAAATTAACCTTGATTGTAGTTTTCTCTTCATGATTTTCACTCTTTGGAATCACAGAATCACAGAAACGTTGAGGATGGAAGGGACCTCTAGAGATCATCTAGTCAACTCCCCTGCTCAAGCAGGGATACCTAGAACATGTGGCACAGGGTGGCATCCAGGCGGGTTTGGAAGATCCAGACAGGTTTGGAAGACCTCCAGAGAAGGAGACTCCATAGCCTCTCTGTTCCAGGGCTCTGTGACCCTCCTGGACAGAAGTTCTTCCTCACATGCAGATGGAATTGTTTCAATTCGTATCCATTATTTCTTGTCTGTGAAAGACAGAAGAAAATGAACATCAGGAGAAGTTGGCAGAAATCTGCTGTTAAAATGAATTGAAACAACATCATTCCCTCAGTAGAGATTAGTGCTTTTTTTTTTTTAATGGAAATGGCAGGAGTCTTGTTTTGCCCTGTTTTAATGTTGATAATGCTGTTTGTTTAGTAAAATATTTACAATTTCCCATAAAATAGAAGACAATCTATTTAAAAATAAACATTAAACAGACAGATTATAGCCCTGAGAATAAATGGAAACTGGTATCTCAGTTAATTTTCATATGAGCAGGGAAACTTCTGCTCATTCACTGACATGTTATACTGATGTACTCAGGAGGAGCTAACAGTTACTGGCTGCACAAAATCAGATTATCTTTGTTTTTAAGGAGACAAAATCAGTTTATCTGAGGGGAATAATGGTGTATAACCTTTTACTACCAAGTAATAAGAAATGGGATGATGATAGTTAAATATTCCTTTTGTCATAGATTAAGAAAATTCTCTAGTTTAAAAGTCTTTCCTGGCAGTCATGAATGAGCTTGAAACCCAACTTTTTGTGTGTAAACCAGATCTCTGTAACTGCAAAATGGAATAGATTTGCCAAAGCAATGCTGAACCTATTCCATTTAGTCATCTAATCCAGTCACAGATGTTGTGAGCATTTATAGTACAATCAGTTGTTGACCTGCAGACTCCATGAGCTCCTCCTTGAGCTCTCCTGCTCAAGAGGCAAGGTGGAGGAGAAAATCATCTGAGCTCTCAGTCCCTTGCTTCCCAGGCCTCAAGCCAAGCAGTCACAACCAATATGATGCAGATCTCTCTAGTATTATCAATGGGGCTCATGTTGAAAAGCACCATGGCAATCAGTAACAGTCCAATGGCCAGATTCACTGAGGCCAGAACTTCAGAGATCTCTCCACAGTGTCCTCCCAAAATGTGCTCCAAAGGGCCTTGCTCTATGGTTTTCCCAGGAAGGAAGATTCTGACATGAGCTGAGTGACCTGTGATTACCTAGATTAGTCTTTTGGCCTCTTGAAGATGTGTGAAACATTTGTGTTTTTTTTGTCTGATTTGCATTCCTGATTGAAGGAACAAGTGGACAGGGATCCATGCTTATCGATGATGCTTATAGCAGACTTCATTTTCCACATCTCTCTTATTTGGATGGATGTGCTTTTCTATGGCAGGGTTCTTATTAACTTAATAAAATTGTTTAATTTTATTCGCTTGGCGTTCCGGCTCGGCGTTCCGAGCTTAAAGACACCACTTTTCTCCTTCTCTAAGCCTGAAGACTAGCTCCATTGGGGTCAAACATACTGAAGGGAAACAAGCCTCAGCATTTCAGTTGGATTTTCCTTTTTTATGTTATATCTACCTATCTTGATACAGTCTAGCATGGAGGAGAGTGAATAACAGCAGCATTACTCTGTGTTGGGAATGCCATACAAGGTGCATCATGAAATAAGTGTAATAAATGGGTAATAAATGGGGCCAAGTCCAGTTTGAGGCCTGTGGCCAGTGATGTCCCCCAGGGGTCAATGCTGGGCCTGGTGCTGTTTAATTTGTTCATCAACGACCTGGACGAGGGCACGGAGTGCACCCTGAGCAAGTTTGCGGATGACACCAAGCTGGGTGGAGTGGCCGACACTCCGGAGGGATGTGCTGCCATCCAGAGGGACCTGGGCAGGCTGGAGAGTTGGGCAGAGAGGAACCTCATGGGATTCAATAAGGACAAGTGCAGGGTCCTGCACCTGGAGAGGAATAACCCCAGGCACCAGTACCGATTAGGGGTCAATGTGCTGGAAAGGAGCTCCACATACAGGGACCTGGGAGTCCTGGTTGACACCAAGTTAACCATGAGTCAGCAGTGTGCCCTCATGGCCAATTAGGCCAATGGGATCCTGCCTGCATGAGGAGTGTTGCCAGCAGGTCAAGGGAGGGGATCCTGCCCTTCTTCTTGAGGCCACACCTGGAGTGTTGGGTGTGTTTCTGGGATCCCCAGTATAAGAGGGGCATGGAGCTTCTAGAGAGGGACCAGTAGAGGGCAATCAAGATGATTAAGAGAGTGGAACATCTCTCTATGAGGAGAGACTGCATGAGTTGGGCCCGTTTAGCTTGGAGAAAAGAAGGCTGAGAGGGCATCTGATTAACATGTATAAGTACATGAAGGGGCAATGTAGGGAGGAGGGGGCCAAGCTCTTCCCAGTGTTGGCCAGTAACAGGACAAGGGGTAATGGGTGCAAACTGCAACACGGTAAGTTCCATCTCCATGTGAGGAGGAACTTCTTTACAGTGAGGATGCCAGAGCCTTGGAACGGGCTGCTCAGGGAGGTTGTGGAGTCTCTTTGTCTGGAGGTCTTCATGACCCGTCTGGCTGCCATCTTGTGCCACATGCTGTCTCACATGTCTCTGGTGTCCCTGGTGTCCATGGAAGGTTGGACTAGATGATCTTTAGAGGTCCCTTTTAACCTTAACCATCTGTGATTCTTTGAAACCACTCCTAGTAAGCCTCACTTCTCCCATGAACTGCACGGGAACCATGACTAGTATAGCAGAATGATGATAATTCGTCTTCTTTCTCCTCAGAGGTGAAGTTTCTCAACCCTTTCTTTACTTCATCATTTCACACCATCCTTCTTGACATCCATAATGTCCCTCCATAACTTTCTAAAAAGCTGGGAAATAAAATGATCGTTGACTCTGCAGGTTTTTTTCTTGAAGGGAGCTGACAGAAACCTCTGCATCATATTTATTTTAATTCTCCTCTGTAATCAGGGAATATATAATTTCTAAATGGTGGCATCTGCAGTATGACTGAGAAAGAGGAAGCCTAGAAAAATATTATAATTTGTTTGTTTCCCCATATGCTACTGAGAAATACAACTGTTTGTCAAATCTACTATGTCAGAGACATTTAGATAGGGTATCTTTTCTGACACTGCTACCATTAGGAAATCATCTAAACACTTTTCTCCAAGGGCATTGAGGATATAATTGAATATCTCAAAATAAATATCCACTGGTGAAAACAGAAGGCCACAGACCATAATCCTTTGTGTTACTGCAGGAGTTCCATGATTTGCCTATGGTTCAGCTGTATAGAAATTCTCTTAAGGGTTCTTCTCCAAACTGTTTTTTTTTAATTCAAAGAAATACATTTTGTTAAAGAAATAATTAAAATTTCCAGAAACTTTTTACAGAGAAACAGTTCCTTCCAGCAACAGCCCGAAGATCAGTTTTAACCCACTTGTGGGCATATGGACAATGGGTCTTTTGGAGCAGCTCCCTCTTGTACTAGGGTCATATATGTGGACAATAATTCTGACTCTGACCTTCCACTAGCATTAGCAAAAATGATTCTGACCTTCCATTAGCCTTATCATCCATGCGTCCTTTCTGAATGTTAGCATTTAATTTACTACTTGAGTCCCAAGGAAATCAACATGCCGCAACAGGCACTTCAGACTATTTTATTGGATAGCATATACTGTTAGATATTACTTTTAAGCGATTAAAATCTTAGTAAATAGTCACTTTATATATTAAAGGTTTTAAAATCTAAGACTTTATAACAACTTCTATTTTCTTGTTTCCTTTTAAGATTGTGGTGAGCATTAATTAAATAATATTTAAGGTGCCACTATACAATATGATTACAGAAACTGCTGATTCACATGCAAAATTAGAAGAATAGATAAAACCATGAATTGTAACTAATCCACTTCAGAAAATCTAATTTAAACATTTCAGAAATATGCTTTAGCAAATCATAATGTAATATGCTTGGTGTTCTATGTCTGTATTAGATTTCTCTTTAATAATAAATAGTGTCTAATTTTCAACTGTCAGAACATAATTATTAGGCAGAGTTTACTGTGTATCTCATTTTCTGATTCTTGAAAGCAGTTGGCACTTTCTTTCCTATGCACATTCTCTCCATGTTTAGAACTGTAAATGCCTTTGATAAAAAAAAAACAGAATTTTGCAGTATGCAGTATTTACTTATAGAATTGGAACAGAATCAGCTGTTCAAACTTTGCATGTGAAATTCTCTGTGTAAACTGCAGTGACTAAAATCTATGCTTTGCAACTTAATGTGATCCTTAAACTAGATTACATTCTGTTTGAATGGGGGAGAATAAATAATATAGTTGAAATGGAGCTGAACTCTGAAGAAATGTGAATATTTACTCAAAACAACGAGGCTAGTGAGGAATTTTCTACCATATAGTTCCATATTTTTGCCTTTTGGGCATTTTTATATCCTTTGAGTGGAAACGCTCTATCAATCAGCACTTTCAACTCTGGGAAGTCCCTGGGTAACTTCTTTGCACAAAAAGATCTTCCGCTGGTTCCAAAGCATCAAGGGCCAATTAGTTTTCTGGTCCACAGTGACTAAGTAAAGGAGAAAGGGGAGAACCATTAATGCTTTTTGAAGCCTTGCAATTTTAAGTGATTCACCAATATTCCTGTCAGATGGCATAGGACAGAGAAACTTTCAACCTAGACTTACGCAAAAACATTCTTACTGTCTGCTGTTTTTTGTTCCATCCCACCTGTGCAAGGGCAGTGTGCTCTTCCCTCTGCCATCTCATCATCTCAGCTCAGGAGCTTGCTGTTGGGCAACATAAAATATTATCACTACATGGAAAAGCATGAAAAGTGTTTGCAGGAACCTCAGAAGTAATATCTCTCTCATGACCATTGCAAGTTTGGCAGCAGCACTTCTCTCCGTGGCGTGACTGAAGGCACTTTAATATTCTTAAAAGCTTTTCTTCCATATAATAACTTCTATTGCCATTCAGCATGGAATAGCCTTCCACAGACTGAAGACTAGTCTCAGGTATCCTTTTCAAGATTTTTAAAACCAAGCTAGGACAATCTGGAGTTTAGTGGAAATATGTGTGTATGATGCCCATGATAGCAATTCTGCAGAACTGACAGCAAAGGGCTGCTAGAAATACCAGCTTCTTTGACATTTTAAACATTAAAATCCAGTGAGTTTGTACTCCATGTTCTTTCATAAAGGCAGGGTACTTGCCCAGTCCCTTTTCCTAGCAAGGATTCCCTGAAGCTCAACTTCCCTGAAGCTCAACGATCCCACTGTGAAACAGGATGGAGGATGGTCTAGATCACAGCAGGGGAAGCGGCACATCATTGTTTTGCCTGAGCCCTCAGCTCCTTGTGAGGATACTTGCACATGATGAAGCCACCCTCAGATCCATTTCTGGTGGTAGAAACCTCTAGCGGAGCCTCATTGAAATACAGGAAACATTTTGTACTTTCTTATTTCACCTACAGCAGGATTTTGGTGCCAATCCTGAGGTCGTGTGAGTTCCCATCCTGCTGAGAGTAATCCACTTTTCAGTTCAATTTCTCTTCTCATGGAGGGTGAAATAGACAATTGGAGGAATTAAGCGCAGCTCTGTCTTTTTTCCCTCAGGAACACTCATTCAAATGCATTTCCTCCCTTCTGCCCTGTGTGTGAAGAGACAGCTTTAAAATCTCTAAGTGTAGAG
>JAUBOD010000824.1:8075999-8090743 GCA_032353885.1 Nothura maculosa | reverse complement strand
AGGGGGGTTGGACTAGATGACCTCTAAGGTCCCTTCCAACCTTACACATTCTATGATTCTATGATTCTATGAAATTAATCTGAATAAATCATCGTGCACTAGCACCTGAGTCTGCATCTTGACCCAGTTTAGTTTACTAGTTATATTTCCAGTTAAAAACTATAGAAATAACCACACCTACCCAAACTCATTGAGAAGGAGAACATGATATTTTCAAGAATTCACAGGAGCTATACTAGTACAGTTATATGGAAGAGGTCCCTGATTGCAGAGCCTGGCTCCATACCACAAGGTTCAGAGATCATATTTTCTGGACCAAATTACTTATACCCATAGTCTTTTAGGTCCATGCATAGTGCCACAGCAGCCTTCAAATATTGTCAGTACTTCGTGAGCCATAACAGTTCAATAGGCCTGTTGTAAATTGAAGGGCATGTTAGAGCTTATTAGAATGTTGCTTTTTTGTTGTTTGAAACCCTGAAACATAGCATAAGCTTGGGTAGAGTCTATAGAAACTGAGGGAGTCAGGTCTTAGTGAGAAGTGTGGTCTCAGACGTTCTTATATGAGATTCTTGTGGGGGGCAATCATCTGGAGGAGCCTGGTTTTGACCTGGGAGGTGTTAGCTGAGCCTGGGAATGAATTAATAACTGATCTGTGTGGTTAAGTGGTGTGCAAGCCTCAGCCCTAGTCTTGTATTTAGTAGATGGCACAAAATCTGTTGCCTTTCTCTCTTTTACTGCTTTTTCATAAAGTCCTTTTTTACAGCACCTTAAAGCTTTTTGTTCATGCAAGCAATTTTAAAGAATCTTCGTTTTCCAAAGTCTTCCTGTTAGGAAGGACTTAGCAGTTGAGATGTCTACTCAGTTCTTCAAAAAAAATGGCATCAAAGTCTTGAGAGCAGGTCTGATAGTCGTGATAGTCCTGGGTACTGGCCACACTAAATCTGCTGTTGTGCTGTGGGGGCTTTTAAATGCATGTTTTTTTTTTCCTTTGTTGAAAAAACTGCCTGTTTCATTCCTCTGTAAAACTAGTGTAACACAGTAGCTAAGCTGGCTATTCAGCTTCTGAAGATCTGTATGTATAATTAAAACCTTGCTAATAAATTTTCCAAAGTCACTTTATAGCACAGTAATGATGACAGATGACGACCCTTGAAAGAAATAGCGTTACCAAATGGTACTTGCTCCAAAGACTGAAATGATTGTCATGGGCTACCTTCAGCAGAAAACTCTTTCCAGCCTAATCAGAGCAGCACTGATTCTAGATCGGATGTGAGGGGCAGAACTTCATTTTGTAGAGTTGCTGCCTCAGAAAGGTACAGTTATAAATCAGGATCACATCTCTAAGATGTGGAGTTAGGTGTCTAAAATGAGATATTCAGATTTCACATTAATCATAATATTAATACAGGCAAGCACAATATGAAATATCTTTGGAAGGAGTCAGAGAAAAAAAATAATAAAAAGAATAAAAAGTCTGACTGGAGTGGAATATGCTTGTTTCAGGGGCAGAAATTTTCACTCAACATTTCAAGACACAGACTAGGGTAGCAAAATGTAAAGATGACTCTAGAGAAGGATTGTACTGCAGGCAGAGTGAAAGGATTCAACAGTGGATTAGGATGCTTGTCAGATTGTTCTATAAACTCAAGTGTTGAAATCTTTTCTTTGTAACCTACCTATAGATAGAAAGACACTATTCTCATGATGTCTTAGAAAGGAAGATGAAAAGGACCGTTAGGAACAGGATATTAATCTTCCTGTCTCTGAAGATTGTCTCTGGTTGTTAGTTTTTTATCATTTTGCAGTAAATATAAAAAAAATCTGGGCTGAAATTAGGATCTGAAATAGTTTTCCCAATTAGATAAATAAAATATATAAATATAAAATGTCATTGGTGTGCGCCAAAAGAATTATTGTATATTTTACAGTTGCTTCACCCTTAGCCTTGAATTTTTAATCAAAAATTTTTATTTTGACAACTTTCAAACAAGTTATATTTTATTTAGAAATCCTTCAAAATTTAACTATTGGAAAAAGGCAGACATCCTCAAAATGATGAGGAACACTACTCTTGTACTCTTGTGGCACCATGTCGAAATAAATATTGATCCTAAGATACTAAAATACAGGATGGTGAGAAAACTTTTAGATCAGAGTTTTCTCACAACCTGCTGTCTCAGAGCTTTGGCAGAAGTCATTCACATATGTCTACCAAGGGCATATAAACAGCTCAGCTATGCTCTTTTGCTTGTACTTAATTTGGAGCTGCTCCATACTTCATAAATGATTCAATAATTAATTGGGCCATAAACTGACTATCAAAACAGCTCTAATGACAGAGCTACATTTTGGTAGAACAGCTGTTATTCAACTCCAGGTCCAGAGAGAATGTACTGTCGTGGTTTGGAGTACTGAAAATGTTGATTCATCTGGAATATCTATTTTTCTGGGCAGAACAGTCACATAAAACCAGAGGAATAAATAGTTATAAATTTGTGCTGGTCAAGATTTAAACAAAGATGCTGCCTCAGATTATTCTAGCATTCCTAAAAGAAGGCCAGTGATTTGTTTTTACTTTCCAAAAAACATTTTTACTTTTTTAAAAAAATTATTTATTTTAAGAATGTGGCTTTAGGCATTCTCACTGTAGCAAACATTTCTAAATATTGGCATCACTGAAAAGAACACGAGCTCCCAGATATTTCATGGCATAGTATTTGAAAGCATAGTATATATCTGCTAGGCAACCTGTTTACAATATCTTTAGCAGGAATTCAGGGAAAGGCAGAGAGAGCACTTTTAAAACACTGTGGCACATAAAGTCATTCCAATACTCATTCAGTGTGCAAGCATTTAGCATATGCAGGAATATTTTGTTCTGAACTTCAACTCCTCCCCTGCACCCTGAGTAACCGGAATGCTCTGAGAGCCTCAAAAACTCTGAGTAATGAGTCTGGCCATGGTTCTGTTCATCATTTCCCCTTCATTCCTGGGGACACCAGGCAGGACTCTCCGGTGCCATGCATGTGTGCATAACCATGATGAGAACAAGGGGGCTGAGGTGGCGGGAGCAGACCTTGACTGGTTAGAAGGCATGTCTGCTGCCAAAAAGCAAAGCATTGAAGATTTTCTTTGCTCCCCAAACATTGCCTCACATCTCTGCCACTGTGAGGTGGGTACGGAGAATCAACTGATGTGCGATTTCTGTAAGAATAGAAGTCAAAAAGAATGACCTCGGCCTCTTCATTCAGAACCCACTAACCAGAAAAGCAAACAACTTTTCAAATAAAACTGTCAATTTGTCTAATGATCACTATATAGATAAAAATATCAGCTGGTCTAATAATCAATATAGAGATAAACCTATCTTTTTATTTCTCTCTTTCGAAATTACAGAGTTTATTATGAAGAATTTAAATTATTTGGAGCATTCAAACAGTAGCAGATTTTTTAGAAAAACTGTGATTCATCTATCAAACCTTTCCAGTCACTCGTTCATGATTTTATATTGGTTTTAGTCTTATTTATGTTTCCTCAATCCTATTCTCAGATATTTTTAGGATTTCTTGTTGGACACTTTTGTTAATTATCCATTTATTTTCATTAGAAATATTATTTCATCTTTATAGGAAATGCGACCTGAATCTTTTAATGATGTGTAGACATTATTTTATATTTCAGTGAAATGAATTATTTTTACTTCATATTAAAATAAGGAATAAAAATTTGCTGCACTATCAATTAAGAAGTGATCAGGTTGGGGAAATAATGTCACTGGAAAATATTGAATGCTGTTTGATCACCGTTAATATGGCTTGTAATAGTTTCTATAAAGGCCTATATGAGTGCAAATCAATAAAACAGAATTTGTTATTCACTAGAGGTGGGATATTTCCTACCTAAATATTAAATGTTATCAATCAGAATCACACTGAAGATACAATGTCTCTTAGATGCATTCCCCAGTATGAAGAAAAAGTATTAAAGCACTGTAAAAATGTGAATTAATAGACATTTGTCAGACATTTTTATTAGAGTGGGACAATTTGTTTACTCCAAGTAGTTCTTCCCTACCATCATTTCTATGGGTTTTCTTACTGTTGCCAAGACTGTGCTATTCAGTAAACGCATTTCTGCCTTGAAGAACCAGCACCTCTATCTTACTGTATTCTAATTCCAAGGCTAATGAGCTTCAGCTGCTAAAATTTGAAACTGGAGTTATTCTCTCACAGATCATTACTTAAAAAAATCTTTAAAGCATTTTTTTTCCTTATTTGAATTTTCCACATTTTTAGATAATAGAATGCAGGAATAGTGTGACAGTGACAGGTTGAGTCCTGTTACCACTGCCATAGCCATTAATAATCATAAGTAATAGGTGATGCTCTAGGGATCCACTTCTCAGGGTTGAAAATGTCATCTGTTGTACCAAAAACAACTTTCAAAGGAGCTTTGACACTTAGTTAATGATTATGGTTGGTGCAAATTACAGGTTGGTAAAAGTCATTAGTGAATATAACCTTTTGCTGTTCATGATAATTTCCAAGACAAATAAGTCTTAATACATTGTTCAGTGATATTTTCATAAAACATTCTGAAAATATGTATCATTTTAATATGCACAACCACAAGAATGCTTTTCTTTTATGTAAATTCCAGTGTTGTTCATTGTCAATTCTGCTTAATTTGCTAGCTCAAAAATACCTAATTTGTGAATTGTCTTTTTAGTTTCATTTTAGTATGAAGTTTTATTTTAGTAGAAAAGACCAGACTAAAGTTTCTGTGTAACAAAAGTGAAACTTCTTTTGTCCTTTTTTCTCTTTTTTAAAATTATTACTACATCAGTTAAAGAAACCAATTGGCTTCTCAGCATTTCTGAAGATGAAGTCAGTCTGCAACTTATCTCATTGGGCTATATACTTGCATAGGTTTCTACAAAGATTCATGGGCTTCTTGTTAATGTAGATGTCTGGATGAGTCTATAGAATCAATAATTCACTTAGACAATGTTGTTATTACTTTTGTTGTTGCTATTACCACAGTTTCTCAAAACAGAATAATGAATCAAATTGGTTGATAGGGAATTTGAAACAAAAGAAGTACTTTTTCACACGAGGCATAATTAAACTCTGTGAAAATGTAAACATTCTAACAGGTTATTGTGAACTCCCAAAGTTTAGCTGGATTTAGAAAACTGTATAGAAACCCACAAGGGAAATATAATAGTCTAGGATTGTTAAACACAAGAATAGGGTTTAGGAAGACCTAAGGAACTTCCTTAAGCTTAGGAAGTCCCAAGACTTCAATCTGCTCAGACCCAGATA
Source organism: Nothura maculosa (assembly GCA_032353885.1). Classification (NCBI taxonomy): domain Eukaryota; kingdom Metazoa; phylum Chordata; class Aves; order Tinamiformes; family Tinamidae; genus Nothura; species Nothura maculosa. The sequence goes on along the minus strand of JAUBOD010000824.1, from coordinate 8,085,416 downwards.
CCAGTGCTAGCATTGCTCTATGCTTCACCTGATGGCTGCTCCCGAGACAGGAGACTTGCTAAGATGAGTCCCTGATCTGACTTGACTTAGAGGTCTTAATGCCTTTACATTTTCTTCATCTTTTTCTTCTTCCTGCTAGAATGGGTATTATCACTGACTTGCACTGTCATAGAGCATGCAGGGCACTATACAAAGAGTGACAAAAAAGTTCTGTTTCCAAAGAATTTACAATCCTAGACAAGAGACAGATAGAAAGAAACAGATGGAGAGTACAAGGAATCAATGGCATAGTATCAGTCAATGTGAGTAGCAGTAAAATCGGTGCTGCAGTAGTTTTACCATTATCGTGTGTGCTGCTGTCATTAGGGAAAGGAAGGTGTTAAGGAGAGACCTGGGGGAGTATAATAAGGTAGTTCTGCTGATGTTTGCACAGAACTCCTCCTGAATGTGAGAAAAAATGAAAATGTTCATTTGTTCTAAATTAAGAGTTAGGAATTTCACTTTAGAATTCAATTCTCATATTCTAAAATTCTGAGAAAAATTCCTTACTTACCCATTCTCTTAGTTTATGTTACTCAGAAGAATAAAAGATCAAAACAACCTGAATCACCACAGTGTCTCTCCAGAGGCCTGTAGAAGGAATTCCATAGCTATTCAAGCTCCAGTGCTCAAAAGAAGTATCTTTTGTACTGTATACTCTACAGTATGTGTTCTCAAAAATACTTGGCCTGATAGCCACCAAGGTAGGAACTAGGAAGAAAGCTGGCTCTGTAATAAAGCATGTGTGATTTGCCTGTGCTCTAACCCAGTATTAATACATGCTAAAGAGACTCTGCAAACTATAAACAAAAATGAAAGATAGAGGAGGTCTGGGGGATTTCCTTGCCCACATCCCTCCTCTGCAGGAGACCAGATGTATCCCGGTGGTAGCATTCATGCAGTAGGCCTGCTTGTCATGGGAGGAATGACATCATCCTCCACCAGCAACCTTGCCTGGTGAGCATAGATGCCCTCCACATGCATGCAATACATAAAACCCGTTTTTTTCCTCTTGTGCAAGGATTGCCTCCCAGGCTGAAATATAACACAAAATATGAGCAGCAGAAAATTATTGGGATCATCTTAATAGAGACAGTGGACTGTGTGCCTAATATGTGATTCCTCTAATACCTTTCTGGACCTAGGAAAGCTGGAAGAAGTGTGAGGCAAAAGTTCAAAAATACACTAACCTTCAGAACTTGAGTGTCCCACTGTCAAAACAGCAGAGATGGTGAAAACAGCCTCTGTAGGCTGTTCCCGCACTTGCCATACGCACATGAATCTTGCCTCTCCCTGCCACATTCTCATGTACATTTTGCAGTAGACTTGCTAGACTTGCCTGCGTGCAAAGTGTACTTCTATTTCTAGGTCTTCTATGTATTGTCATTAAAGGCATCAGGATTATCCCCTCCTAACCTAGTCCTTTCCTTACTAAACTGAAATCCATGTTTTAGCTGACTTTTATTCATACTGAAATCAAATTTACGCCATGTTAAAAAGAAAAATAAATCGTGTACGTAGCTGCCATTTTTTATCCATAAAGAATTCACCAAGCACCTGGTGATTTTTTAAAATGAGAGTGAAATCTACCTCGTAGCGCAGGGCTACGAGGATGACCAGGAGTCTGGAATATCTGCCCTGGGAGGAAAGGCAGAGAGAGCTGGGGCTGTTCAGCCTGAAGAAGAGAAGGTTGAGGGAGGACCTGATCAGTGTGTAAAAATACCTCAAGGGAGAAAGTGAGGATGATGGGAACAGCCTTTTCAGTGCTAACTACTGATAGAACTAGAGGAAATGGCCACAAACTGAAGCACTTAAGGAAAAAATTCTTGACAGTGAGGGTGACAGAGCCCTGGAATAGGCTTCCCAGAGAGTTTGTGGAATCTCCTTGTCTGGAGATCTTCCAAACCCATGTGGACATAGTCCTGTGCCACATACTCTAGGTCATCCTATGTGTGTATGGAGGTTGGACTGTATGACCTCTGGAGGTCCCTTCCAACCTTCTTCTATGATTCTATGATTCCAATCATAACCCACCCAATCTTTCTAGCAAATTTTCATGTTATTTTATTTGTGTTATGTATAATATTATTTTCTGATTCCTTAACAGTTCCAGTGTCCGGGAAGCTGTTTTATATCTAGCAATTCATATAGTGGAGGAAATAAACTGTACAAAAAGAGAACCATTTTGCTCTAACTCATTGCTCCAGGTTCCAAACAAGATGTGTACAGCTTCATGGTCTTCAAGCTGTGGTGAAATTCAGAGTTAAGAATGGTGGGTGCATCCAAAGAGGCATTTGGAACAAACTCCAGCCCTTGAGGGAGCTGCTCTGTGCTATTAAGTGAGATGGTTCAGCAGAATGCCTTTTCTGTGCCCAAAAGCTGTCCAAAATTTCATGCTTCAGTACCTGCCTGCTTCTCTCAGTCACAGTGTGCAATGGATTCAGTGGGGAGCCACTCAGGGCAAGTTACTCTGATAAAGCTGCTTGATATTATTCCTTGGTTCCATAAACCTTTCTGCCTTGATTTGTGTAGTCTATTTTCATTTGGTGTCTCAAGACAAAAAGCAGCAGTTAAATGGTGATCCTTTAATAAGGATAGAAATCTCTCAACTCCACATCTTTCCAACACTGAATTTTTAAATCTGACTTCAGGCTATGTGGATGTTACAGGCAGCAGTTTGCTGCATATAAAGATACTTCCGTGGGATTTTTTTATGTATTATTAATGATTTTTCATTTTTTTCTTTTCATGGCAAGTTCAACAGTAGATAAAATCCCTAAATTGCTAACACATCAGTAAATTGATACTTATTGGTAGGTAGGTTTTATCTTTAGGTAGGCCTCTAGATAGGTCTTTTTCTCCATATCTATGGATCTGAAGGTCAGAAAGAAGTCACATGACCTTGAGGTAGTTGAGCCTGTCTATAAAACAGCTCATAATATTTTAGCTCCTAATTCATGAATTCTGTGGGTAATTCTGGAGAATGGAGGAGTCTGTTCCTTTTTTTTTTTAGTGACTTCAAGTGATAGAAAACTCACTCTATAGTTGGATAATGATTCCAGTGGTTGGTTACCTTCTCTGTTAAAAATATGCATCTTATTGCTAGTCTAAATATGTTATCTGCAAGATCTAAGTATTTAAATTCATTATTGTTATACAGATTAGACCAAAGATCTCATAGCTATGTGTATCTCTAAGTTATCCCTTAACGTATATTGTGAGACAGGACCCTTTAGGTATATTGTGAGATAGGACTTTGACAATGTTTCCTATTCCTGCTTGATAACTGAGATTCCTCAGCTGCTGTCTGTAATGCAGTTCTATATCTAAACATCTAGATAACAGGAATGACTCTAAATTCCAAAGAAGCATTTTCCTATCAGGTCTGGAATGGAACAATTCTATCCTATGTTACCTTATAGTTATGCAACTCCATTACACAAGGAAGCTCATTTTTTCATTGTTCTGCCTAATTCTTGAATCTGTGGTTCAAGGAGGGGGTTGAGGTTCAAAAAGCAAGAAATCTCTTGGGATTCTAAAACTGTAGTTGGAGTATTAGAGTTTCTATGTACTACTTCAGTTAATGACAAGAAGGGTAAGAAATGATTCTATTGTAATACTGAAGTATCTATACAGATAAGGGAAAAGAAAGGTAATAGTGTTGTCAGGGTTTAGCTTTTTTTCCCTTATTCACAAAGGAATAACAAGATCCAGTCTCTTAAAGCTGTAGCTATATACATTCAACCTTGAAATAAGATGTCTTTTCCTAGCAGCAAAGTAAATTCCCTATTGGAGAAGATTACACAGTGAAGAGATATATATTCCTTTGTATTGGAGTCTTTAAAATTAGATTATTTTTCTTGAAAAGAGCATACAACTCTAATTAGGCTTCTGGGAAAGATATGCGGAGATGGATTCTATATACATATATACGAACACACACAGAGTTGTATATATAGTATATATAAAAATATATACACTTTAATGTGTTTAGCTTTTCAATTAAAATGATCGTTTGAGGGAAATTACCACATTCTTGATGCTTTTTCTCTGCCTGATTTTACTGGTACATACTCCCAATTTTGTAAGCTTTCATTTGTTTGTTTGCTTGTGAATTGGTTTCTTTTTTTTAATTGCATCTTCTATTAGAGATATGCTAAATGTACCTTGTTAGAATTTTTATAGTAGGCCAGTAGTTTCATTTTAAAGTAAAGAGAATAAAACATGCAGTTGTGTAGCTCTCTGTGTTCAGAACTGAGCTATAAAAATAATGCAATCATATTATAATTGTTATTTATAAAAGAAGTGATTGGCTGCCCTGTCTTAGGAGTTAAATTCTAATGTCTTATCAGTAATTTGCTTGTTTGCCCCAAGTTCTGCGGAGAATGCAGAATGTCTTTTCTAGAGCTCTGTTTTTCTCCTCCAGCAATTCTAGAGACATCAAACTCCCCAATCTCCTTGTCTTGTCAATCATCCTTAAATAGCAACACGCAGCATAGGAAAACAGTTTTATATCTTAGTTGCTTAAGTTTCCTGGCATGAAGTCTAAAAGTTTTTTGTTTTCCTCCTTTTATGCTCTTTACTCTAAAGTCTACTGCTGTAACAGACTCTATCTCAATATGTCAGTTAATGTTTCACTCCACTCAGAGCTTCTTTTGCTTCTTGAAAACAAGACATATTATGCTTGGCAGAATCATCTATCTGCGAAGTGCACCATTTATATGCCTTGCTCTCAATTTTCAAAATGCTATCCAGCCTTTTAGCCACTTCAGATCCATTAAAATCAGCTCCTGAATTTAAAAAAAATAAGAAACCCACAACATCTTATTGTCAGGAAATCTTTATTATTGGGATTGCTCTGGATACACTCATCTGCTATTGAACTCTGTTATCTGATGTATTAGAAATGTTTGCAAATGATAATGCACTCACAGAATATGTTCTTTCACTCTCTCCTTTCTGTCCTCTCAAAGTGATTATTACTGAGTTTCATCTATACTTTTTATGACCACAGGGAGATAAAGAATGTACTGGTCGCAGTGAATCATTTTCATTGAAAATGAGAAAGCCAGAATATACAGGATATACATAGATAGAAATATATAGAGGTTAAAGTGTTGGAATGAAGTCCAAGAGCATCAAATATTATTTTAGGATAGAAAAGTAGCTCATATATAAAGAACACCACTAGAATAGCGTAACTGTCCTGGAAACTGTTATTATGAATGCAGGAAATCAAGGATTAAGGTAACATATAAATGAAACTTAAGCATATTCCCAGATGAAGATATACAACCAAGGTAGGCAAGAGCACTGAATTTTGGATTTCTTAACAGAAGCAGGAAAAAAGAAAATACAATCCAATTTCCTGCAAAAAGTACATCAAATAATAAACAAAGGAAATAAAGAAAAGTTGTTCCCCAGCTTCAGAAAAGTTATCAAGTGGGAGGCTTTTTTGAAGAGGAACAGGCCTTTCTAAAAACTTTGAAAAGGTTGAATTGAAGACTATTTTCTGGAACACCATTGATGTTCACACAGACCTCTCCGCAGAGAGACGTACTAAAGACTGCCTTATTATAACAACAAAAGCAACCTCTCTCTTGAGGAAATATTACTATTCATTCAAAATTTCAAGTATCTTCAGGCAGTTCTCTCACCTGCCAAATCATGAGACAGTTCAAAAAGAAATTATTTTGCCTTTTAGAGCTCCTGCCTTGGGTCCATTTCAAATGTTGCCCTACCTAATAACGAATTGTGCATAATCCACTCAGATACCCACATCTGCTTCTCCATACACCTGCATCTGAATGTTCTTATTGTTCTTTCAAAGACAGCATGTGGGAGTTTCCAAGTCATTTAACCTCCATCCTTCTTCTCCTCCTTCCTTCATAGGTAGAGGAACTCAATGCTTGCAAGATGACAACTTACAGGCTTATTATGAGAGGATTCCCTCCTCTCAGATAGTCATGGACCAATTCCTGTAGCTAAGAAAGCACTGGAACTGTGAAAGCTAGTTGGGAGAACTGTGTTTGGTGTGCTTTCTTCAGGCACAAGGGCAAGAGAAAAAGGATGTTTATGTCTAAAATAAATAACTGAAGTCAATAATAAAATTTTGACTGACTTCAGTGTGTCCTCAGAGATGCCCTCTCTGCTTAAGGCACTCTCATAAAAATAAGAGGTCCACAAGTGCATACAAATAAGGTACTTGCATGGTATTAATTTATAAGAGTCTCAGAAATATTTCGCCTTGAATTTCAGTGCTTGTTATAATTACACTATACTTTCGCACTGCATTTATTTCTGGTATAGCAGCATTGCCATGGCAACCTCGAATTATACCAATATATATGCATGTTTGAGCTAATTCTTTATTAAAAAAGAAAGAAAGAAAGAAAAATAGAGTGAAGACCAGGGTTAGAGAGTTCTGTGTGTGTCATACAGACAATAGGACTTTTGTATAAACCTCAAAACACTTATTCTTTTAGGTCAAAATAAAAGATACTAAAAGTAATTTTCCCCCCCTTTTTTGCCCTCTATCTTTCTTGCTTAATTTATCTGCAGTGCCAAAAGGGAATTTGACCAAAGTCAGCTGATTTACAACAGATCTGATTTTGACCCAATAGGAGTATGTTTTTCCCTTCATATTGAGCAGTCAGAATTGCTAAGCATGTCTTTTACTGGCAGATATCCTTGTCCCCTTGGATTTTATTATTTCAGTGGGAAGAACTGCAGGAACTTCTATAGAAAGAGAGAAGATATCTCTGAGCACTGAGTGGAGGTACAAAGCTTCTCAGGGGGATGGAGAGAAGCATTCACAACTTCCTATCACCGAGCGTCTGTTTCCCTTCTCAGGGACATTTTCTTTTTTTGCTATTCCATTGCAAACAGATAGATTCTTGCTGAGGAACGTCTCTCATCTCTTTGTTTTAACTAGAGAGGATGTAAGGACCATTACTATTTTTAACAGCCTCCTCAATATGGAGTAGTATCATGGGGAAATTTAGTAGAGGACCAAATGTGAGACTGGCTTTGTGTAGAGCAGGATGAAATAGTGAATTTGGCTTTGGTTGCTGGGAACTATAGAACAAACTGCCAACATTTCAATCTTTTTACAGAACAGAGGAAATAATCTAGACTTGATTAATAATAATAATAATTATGATAATCATTCACTCAAAAATATTCAAAAGGTTGCTTTTACTACAATGTGGAAAGTGAAAATGTTTACCTTTCTTTCAATTTGATCGGTAAAAGCTAGATGTATTTAACTTAATAAAATGACTAAACGCAAGTAGAGGACTATAACTATACACTAAAGTGGGAGGAAAAATCAAATGTCAGACTAGAACTTTATGAGCAAAAGAATGAAAGACCATCTTTTAAGTCATGGAAAGAATCAAAGTTAGGGTTGCCATAGAAACCGTAATTCTGCTTTTTCCTTTTTTAAAAAAATATGAACTTAGACTTCCCATTGTGTGAAAATCAATATGAAGTTTGAATCCTATCAATTATTATTCTGTGTATTTTGTCTTTTTGACTCAATTCATTTGACATACAACATAATAGAATCTGAACCTAGCTTCTTGAACATCTTTTCATGTTATGTACAAGATAAATGATAAGATTAAAGCAAAAACTCTCAACAGTCATTTAAAGAAGGAAAATTTATTAAGAAATAGAAACATAGTGGCCTTTCTGTATGATTTTAAATAACAGCCTTGACAAGATAAAACTGTATTCATTCTATTGATATTAGATGGCCAGCTTTACAGCACCATCTAGATGGTATGGCAGTCTTTGATTCTAATTATTGGAGACTGTTATGCAGATTGATGAATTGTATGAAAAATTCTGTTTTCCATTGAGTCATTTTTCTTGTAGCACTGATAGCATGATAATTAAGTAACCCTAGCTCATTTTCAATGTAGATAATTCACAGGATTTTTTATAATAAAAATTCTTTATATTGAAAAATAAAATAGAGGTCTTTCAAAGATAATTTATTATTTATTGCACTGCATCCTTTCGACAAATTTTAATCAGAAAAAAAAATAGTCCCAGAAAAATCTGGGGGTTTTTTTGGCTTCCCTATTCTTTGCTACGAAGTGTTAAACATATGAGCTAAGATACCTGCTTCCTCTTAACAAATACCTTAGCTATTGTAGAATTCTAAGGGCTTAAGATAACCAGGGCAGTGGGAAGCATAGATTGGCTGATGTCATACAATACCAGTACACATTATTTATCACAAACTATGATACAAGTTGAAAATCAGAATTCACTTTGTATAATTAGAAAATTCTGCAATAGTAATAGAAAAGGGTTTTTCAATGTCAGATCCACAGTGGAACATTAGCTACATTCAGATTCCAAGGACACCACACAGTAAATAATTGTGAAATCCAGAAATGGCCACTTGCCATGAAGGCTGTAGGCACAGTTAGTTTAACTGTGAAAATACTTTATATATGCACTGTGTCATGAAAATCTCACATAGCTTTCAAAGATCTTTTCATCATTCTCAGTTATGAGACAAATATTGACATTTTGTGCAACCCTTGATAAACACACATTGTAAGATTAAGGTGAAAAATCTGTCCTGGTCTGTGGCATCTATGAACTCTAAAACTAGACGTTAAAATTGTTTTGCAAGAAATTTGATAAAAATGGTGCAATTTGAAAGGATTATGTACAAGATCGTCATTTACGAACAACATAGAGAAAGTAGTTTTACTGAATTGCTTTTCAAATTTGATTATTTTCTGGCTTCAAAATCCAATTACTCATAAATAAAAAGAAAATCCGTAGAATATGTCTATAAAGTCTCTGTAGGCCCTCTTTTCCCAATTTAATGTTTTTAAACTGCTCTAAGTTATAGGAGTCAGGGCTATCAACAATCGATAGTTTGATTCTGCCTGTGATTCAACCCAGAGGGTATTTAGGACAGTGAGTTAGTATTGATATCTATCATTGTTATTTTTATTGAATTAATTCCTTTGGTGAAAATGTTGACTGTTTTTAGCTCTGCTATTTAAATTCCATACAGTTGAAAAATACTAGACATTTTGTGGTTATATGATTTCATACTGTAAGATTATTGTAGGTAATATATTAGATTGCTAAACCTCTACTACAAACTGATTTGAAGCTCAACATTGTAAATAACATAAAAGTTTTTTACAGTATATTAAATGTGATTAGATAAAGTTCAATTCTTCTTAAAAGTGTGAAGCTTATCTTTCTGCAAAAAAAGAGAAAATAGAAATGAAAAAGGAAAAGGAAAAAGAAAAAGAAAGGGAAAAGAAAGGGAAAGGGAAAGGGAAAGGGAAAGGGAAAGGGAAAGGGAAAGGGAAAGGGAAAGGGAAAGGGAAAGGGAAA
>JAUBOD010000824.1:8045320-8066152 GCA_032353885.1 Nothura maculosa | reverse complement strand
AAGGAGACTCCACAACCTCCCTGGGCAGCCTGTTCCACTGCTCTGTCACCCTCACAGTAAAGAAGTTCCCCCTCATATGCAGATGGAACCTCTTGTGCTTTCCCAGGGATGTCTTTGTTCATGGTCCTTTTTTGAAGACACCTAACTTGAGGTATAGTTAGTTATAGTTGAGGCATGTGATATTAATATTCATTTTGTCTTGATTTCTCTTCAAACTTCTGCCTCAGTGGGAACATCAGATCAAACCTATTTATGCTGGCTGGTGAGCATAAGTTTACGTAGCACTGACTGTGAGAGTAACAGAGCGCTGGAACAGGCTGCCCAGAGAGGCTGTGGAGTCTCCTCTGGAGATGGAGACTGGGGAAAAAAAAAAAAAAAAAGCACTTGGACATGATCTGCATGAGCTCTAGGTGATCCTACTAAGTGACCCTTCCAGAGGACCCTTCCAACCTCAATCATTCTGTGGTCCCGTGAAACTATGGAGTCTTCGGAAGCACTCAATTATTTCTTGGATGGTGAGAGAGTCTAAACTCTTTGTGTTATAGATATACAGTATTGATTTATGTTCCCAAGAGGACCTTGAGTTAGACTGTTGAGCAAGGATTATGAATTTTGTTTGATTCTCAAGGTGAAAAGAATATAGCATCAAATAAGGGAGAAAGGCTGGGAAAAGAGAAGAAAATGGAAAAAAAAATCATTGGTAAAATTTTGAAAGGGACACTGTTACTTTCACAGTTAATATCCACTCAGCCTGCGAGGAAGAAAATTTTCTTTATCTTGACTTGCAAAAGCTGTTCAGTGCTGCACCCTAGTCTGCTATGCACTCTCTCTGACATGACCTTTATGTTATGTCCTCCCTCACACTATTCCAACCTCATTTAAAAACTATTTAGCCATGCTTCTGCCTAGTTACTCCAGTCTGTTTCCATGAAGAGAAAATATATGATGATGATAGATTATTTTATTTAAAATGTAAGCAGATATCTACAAAGATTTTATTTCCTTAAAGGCCTCAAGTACTTTTCAAAATAAATTAAAAACAATTATATTAATAAAAAAGAGATAATGAAACCTATCTCTCAGTATCTTCACTTATTTACATTGAATAGTCTGGAGAATTACCAAAGCATCAAAAGTTCTGCAGAAATTTAAGGAAAAAGTTTTTGACAGTGAGGGTGACAGAGCCCTGAAACAGGTTGCCAAGAGAAGTTGTGTAGTCTTCTTCTCTGGAGATCTTCAAAATCCACTTGGACGAAATCCTGTGCCATATGCACTAGATTATTAGTTGATTAATCTAAAATAAACTAAAAAGAACAGATAGATCAGCCTTCAGGCACCTTTGAGAAAGAATTGTTCTTTTTTATCATTACTCTGAGTTTAAATTGCTGTCATAAAAGATACAAGTCTTCTACTGAGGCAGGCAGACCAAACCTAAAAAGGGATCAAAGACTGTCTGTATTTGACACTACACATACACAAAGAAAAAAATGAGTCTCAAACTAGGCTGTCTGTCAGTTAACATACTTTGGGTATGGTTTTATTGAAATATAAGAGAGCACAACAGCATTTTAAACACAACTAATTTAGTGGGGTACCTCCTGACATTTGTAAGATGTGTTAAGGATGACATGATTGCTGATTTGATAGGTTTCCAGACAGTCCTACTGCACCTGAGAGCTATTTCTTACTCTGACCTTTGAAAAACTGCAATCAGTGCTGTAATTGGAGATGAACAGTAGGCTGAGAACAAGACAAGAGCTACTGAAATGCTAGAGGATTTAGAAGGTCAGAAATAGTAATTACTATATTCAAGAAGTGAAAATCAAGGAAATCCAAGAATACATAGACCAATTAATTAAAAATTAACTAATGCAATGAGGGAAAAAGAGTCTGAATGCAAGGCTGTAGCTAGTATCTTGTCACTCAGAATTGACGTCATTTTGATCAGCTAACAACTCTGCCTAGTAACAGGAACATGCTGAGATCTTTCATTACATGTGAGAAATTACTAAGTACCAAGAAGTAAATTCCACAGTGTTGTTTAACCATACGTGCAATTATCCTTCTATTTTCTGTAACATGAGTAAATTTTTAATAAATTTATTTCAAATTCTGCACCTCACTAGGATCATTAGCAGAATTTTCATAAGAATAGAACAGTGGGACATTTAGAACTGATTGTGACTTCTTAGAGATACTGCTTTAACAAACTCGTAGGTGTACTTTTGATGTTAGAAAGTAAACGTCATTTGTTTACTCAGTCATACAGGGTGAGATTTAAATAAAGTCCATGTTCTGAGGCTGGCAGACTGAACGTTAGAGAAGCCATGGATGGAGTTCCCTAGGAGATGTGACAAAATTCAGCATTGTTATCTGAAACCATCAGTAAAAAATGGATTTTTGAAGATGGCAACTGTAAAAGGAAATGGGAAATATTTTAAGAGAGAATAAATTATAGGATCTAAGTCATTAGATATGTAAGATATTGTCTTAATTTTTCCAGGAATTTAACAGCCGTGGAATGATACTGGGGATAAATATACTGAAATTGTCTCTTTCTCAGTTGTCAAGTTGCTGTCATAAAAGTGCAACTAAAAGATCTTATTTAATGAGTTCATGGGATAAAATGTCCCTTATCTTGATTTCTGATTTAGATACTCTCCCTTGCTTCCCCATCCATTTCTGGATGGAGTTCAGCTATTTGACTTGTTTTGTTATCTGTGGCACAGTGACCATCATGAAAATGTCTTTAGAGGGTTGATATGATCAGGAATGTTGATATAATAATTTGGTTTTTTAGGCCATCCTATCTACTGTGATGAACAACCCTACAGCTGCCTTTGATATCCATAGATTTTTAGGATTTTTTTTGTTTTGTTGGTTGTTTGCTTGATATTTAAATTGGAAATATTTTTTTGAGCAATAAAATAATAGAATTGTTTTGTACCATTCCACCACTTCTTTTTACCTGAGGCTTTTAATGACAATATAGAAAGTAATAGTCAATTTCTGCCATTTCTATTTATGATAAGCTGTCTTGAAGTGAACTCCAGAAGATAGAATTAAATGAGATAGATATGTTAGAATGCTAGCAAATTAAAAATCCCTGTGCTGTTTTGTGGAACTGAGGCCAATTATTATAAAATGGTCTTCATTCATATTGTTTAACTCTCTTCTCCAAAATTATATATAAATTAGCAACTGAGAATGATCCCTTTTCTATGATCTTTTAATCCATTACTGGAAATAGGCCAAATGCACAGAAATGGTGCTAATAGTTCAACAATATATACTAAATGTTCAACAACATAACCTATCTCATTTTTGTTTCAAGGAATGTATCTTAGTACTCTTTAATTTACCACTGTGATCCTAACAATAGGATGAGATTCAGCCTGACATCTATTAAAGTGTCAGCTTGTGCATTTTCACTTGTGGTCTTGTGGTTTAGTGGTTCGTAAGTATAAGCAGTGGAGCTTTTAAGTGTTTCTTATTATTTAAAATATATGGAGAATATGTAAACTGTAGAAAATATTTCCTTTGTCAATATATCTTGGTTTTGCCTCTAATGCATTATGCATTTATCCCACACTGATTTCAGCTCTGCCTTTTAATCACATCCTTGTATGGTTTACCTCTACTTCTGCTTGTTCATCTCCTAACCCAACTGACCAGCATATTAAGCATAATTTAGTGGTCTCTTCAAAGACAGAAAAAGCAAAAACAAAAATAAAAAGTTTCTAATAATCTAATCAAAAGTTTTCCAACACTGAAAATACAAAGATTGATTTCCCTGAACTCAACAGGCAACATATAAGAGATGGTATCTTTTTCTCCTGATTTCAACACCCTTTTCAACTGGCTATGAGCACTGAAGTAGTCTTGGAGAATTCACCAAAATATTTGATAGTCACATTCCTAACTGTAAGGCCAGAATAAAGAAATCTGGGCATGGAAGTGGGTGTAACCTTAGAAGTGCTAATTCAGCATTGACTGAAGAATGAACAAGTTTAAATTAATCATATTTCTTTTGAATATAGGTCATAATCATTGGAGTTGAATGAAGGTGTAATTGAATCCAAATTCGCCCCTTTTTTTGGAGGGGAAAGAAAGAATGAAAATGTCATTGCCACACAGTGACTGAGTCGTTTGTTTCAAAAGCAAACACTGATCCCAGAGGCACAAGTAACCCACTGCTTTTGTCCTTTTTTTTGGCAACACTAAGAGGAGCCTGACTTCATCTTCTATACACCCTCCCATTAGATATTTATACATAGCAACAAAATCCTCCTGAGCCATCTCTTTGCCAGCATAAACAATCCCATCTCTCAGCTTGTAAGAGAGAGACTTCTTTATTTGTCTTTGTATCCCTTTGCTGGGGTACTGGGTCCAGTAAAACTGTGACTTTCTTGTATTGGGGAGCCCAGCACTGAATTGGCACTCCAGATGTGTTCTCACCACAGCTGGGTAGAGGGGAAGGATCATGTCCCTTGATCTCCTGGCAACACTCTGCCTAATGAAGCCCATCACAATGTTGTCCTTCTTTACAGCAAGGACACACTGCTGGATCATGTTCAAAGTGTTCTCTGGGTGCCACCTGCTCTAGGTATGCCTGCTGGAGCAGGAAGGTTGGACCAGATGATCTCTAGAGGTCCCTACCAACCTTATAGATTCTGTGATTCTGTGACTCCCTCAGAGTTTTGTCCAGCCAGTTGTTCCCTAGGTCTGTCCTGGTGCATGTCCTCAGATACTGGAGTTAGTGTCTCCTTTTGCTGAGCTTCTGGAGGTTTCTGTTAGCCCTCCATCTGGTTGCTACTCCTCCCAGTTTCATGTCATCTACAAACATGCTGGAACTACATTTAGTCCCATCATTCAGGTCATTGATGAATTTTTTTTGACACCCATATCATACCCCATGAGACACTGCTAATGACCAGTCTCTAGATGGGCTTAATGTCACTGATCTGAGCACAACAGTTCAGCCAGTTTTTACACCACATAACAGACTGCTTATTTAGCCTGCACTTCATCTGCTTGTTAGGAGGGTGTTAAAGGAGCCAGTGTTGAAATCCTTGCTAGAGTTAAGGTAAACAACATCCACTACTTTCCAGTGTCCTAGGTACGATTTAAGAGAGGAAGAAGATTCTCAGAGACAGAGGTGAGATTTGCTTAGTCTGTGAATTGCAGACAGGCTAGAGAGAAAATCTGACCTCTTTTTTTCAGCTTATCCAAAACAAAATTTCTGGACCAACACAAGAACAACTCTTTAGGTGCTTAAAAAAGATTTTTCCAGCGAAACAGTAGCAATGATGCCTTAATATAGGCTAGAGAATGTTCTGTTGGAATAAGGTGTCTGTGTTTCACTAAGTTGAGTTTTAGGAACCTAAAATAAGATACTGCAACACTGACCAAAGTATGATATTGTTCATTTGATTTTTTCCCATGTGTGACCAAAGAAAGTACAAAGTTTTTCTTTTTCCTGAAAGGAGTTATGTATTTCTTGCAGATACAAATGAAAAGATGTTCTCATGTCACAGAAGGCCTCTGTGCTAAAGGCCCTGTCATGTTCTTCTACTTTCTTCTCCAGTGCAAAACCAGAGAAATCTCATGAATCAACAGAATGTATTTCTTGTTTTTCAGAAGAGAGGAATGTGACTTTGCTATCAGTGAAGCTACAAGCAGAATGTACACAAGCCCTGGGAACATCTCAGAGTACAGAATTTATCAAGGGAACACAGGAGTCATAAAAACTCCCACAGGAGCAGCAGTAAACATTGAAATGTTCATGTTGTGACTGGCTAGCACTGATGATGGAGTTTAAGCTTTTGCTTATTCAACCGAGGTGCATAACCTTTTTGAGTTGTCAGTCTGCCTATATGCAATAGGAAGATTATACCTGTGGTAATGTTGATTGATTGTATTTCAGAGAAAATCTTTGAATTAGCACAGGATCAATATAATCTGGGAGTCTTTGGTGCAGAAAACAAATTTCTTTTCTCTCATTAGCTTTTTAATATACTTTTTTTCCTGCAATACTGTCTATCCTAAACTCATCATTTCTCTGCAGCCATGTAAACTCTATTTACTTGGGTTACTATTTACTTGAACTCATAATGTGAAAAATGATCCACACAATTTATCTTTTCCTTGCACATGTCTTTCAATGGATGATGTTATAGAGGAGAAAAAGTTATATTTTTTATACTGTCTAGATACTAGGCAAATTTCAATGGTCACAATATTCTCAAACAAGACTATCAGAGAGGTAGCCTGCTCTCAGACTTGTTCTGCTGTTCACAGAACAAAGGAAAGTCAGATTTCTGTGAGTGCTGCATATATCCTGGTAAATGTTTTTATGTCATTACTATTTATAATACTTAGTGATTAGACAGCACTTTTCACCCTGATATTCCCAAAGGACATTGCAAACCTGCGGTTGAATAGAAATGCCCAAATCAATCCCTGATGCAATCCAACAGGGGTAACTATGAAAACTATATGTGAAACTATAAAAAGTCTTTTTTGATTTTGAGTTAGTATATTCTGTATTTTACAGTTATGTAATATTATTGCTATGGAGATCAATTTGGCACATACTATAATGAAAATATAGCATTTTTAATCATTCAATTCAAATCTAATTTCTTGACAAGTTGTACATCTTTTTTAAAAAGATATTTCATAAAAATTAAACATAGTGTCTATCCAATCATCTGTTGCAACCATCTGCTACTGATATGTTATTTCAGTTTATCATTCTTAGTCTGATAGGCCCTAATCCTCTCCCACAAAGAAATCAACTGCAATGTTTTTATTAACTTTATGCAAGGTAGCAAACAGACTTCATTCAACGTATTATGCAAGGTGAATTGCAATGTAATCTTTTTCTTCAACTCTACAGTTAACAGTTTGGAGTTTCTAAACTAATGGAATTGTGATACTGGATTTTTTCCAGGAGCTGGTGTCAAGTGCTGGACTCCTCTGTACAGAAAGTCACAGTTTCACTGGACAATGTCCAACAAAAGGGCACAAAGATGAATAAGGAATTGAAATATCTCTCCTATCAGGATACACTGAGAGCTGGATTATTTAAGCTATCAAAGGAAAGACTCAAGGAGATCTCATCAGTGGGTATAGATGGGAGGGTGTATAGAAGACAACAAGAGACTCTTCTTAGGGTTGCACAGAGATAGGAAAAGAGGCAATGGACACAACTAAAACATGGGAAATGAAACTTTGATATAACAATACAGCTTTTCACTATGAGGATATTTGAATGGGTTGCCCAGAGAGGTTATGGAGTTTACATCCTTGGAAATAATCAAAACCAGACTGGACAATGTCCTGGGTAACCTCCTCTAGGTGACCTTGCTTCAGCAGGAAGATTGAAAAAGATGGTCCCCAAAACCTCAACTATTTTGTGATTCTGTGATCTCTTTCAGATGCTACTTAATTTGTTACCTCTACTCCCAGGTCAATTAATTTTTTATCTCAAATATTTTTATTCCAAGAGATATAGTTGGTTTATGTTCATGAAGTCTCCCTCAAATATATTACATATTGTCTTCCTGTATTTTTATATAAAGCAACTCTATATATTACACCGTAATTGAAGTTTATTGTTCCTATTTTAAATATGCATCTGTAACATCTATTTAAACTACAATATTTCTCCTAAATCCTGTTACTACTGGCTGCACTCTATAATTAGTAATGAAAACCTTGTGTTTGCAAGTACACCCTGTACAAATATTTCAGATGAAATACTTCAAGTTTAGGTGCTGATTTTTGTTACTAAAACAGTTCTAGAATACTTTCTATTTAAATATTTGAAAATAGTTATTCATATGCAAGTATCTTTTTTCTGTATAAAGAATTACTTTTAAAAACATGTAGTACCTCTCCAACTACTTATATATATGAAATCCAGCCATATTACACACACACTCATACCTGCACAGATGCTATCTATGCTACTTATAAAAATATTTTTGGTTTTATACCAATAACTCATATTTTTCCATGAATAATATGTCACACATCTCCTGCCTTCAGAGACAGCTTTTTTTTAGTATGTAGGTTGAAATAGGACATATTTAAGCACAAAAATATCTCAGTCCTGAACATGGAACAGCTCCAGGACCTTCATCATCCTCAGGAAAGTTTATGGAAGTGATTAAGGTCAACAGTAAGTGTTAACATCGGTAACTAATGCAAATTTCATAACATCAGGTCTAGGTGAAATCAAACCTAACTAAAACAAATGATCATGCTAAAGCACTCAGCAGCCCTTTATGATATTAAAAATGACTCAGTCTTCAGAATGTCACACCTTCTTACAGCGAGAAAATGAAGTTGATAGATGTGAATAAATCAGAGGTTATTCAAGTAGTTATTACAATTTGCATGCATGGAAATTGGCTACATTGAATGCTCTAAAGCATAGTTTAAAAAAATTGTGACTAAAACTGCTGTTGTCTCAAGTGAAATTTTGCTGTAGTTCAGATTATGCTAAAAACTCCACATTAGGAATCAGAGTTATGGATCTCAAAGAGCGGGAACTGAGAAGAGTAGATAGTAATTATCTTGGTATTTGGAAAGTGTTGGAAGGCAGTCATTGTAGGACAAAGAGAAAGCATCTGAGTTACCACGAGAAATGGCCTTATCTAACATAGCGTGATTTTGAGATCTCATAGAACTAGCTTACTGGTTAAATTTGTTTTGCTTAGCTGGCAGCTTTGACCCTTCAATATCTAACCGGCAAAACTGAAAGTATAAGTGAAATAAGGATAATGTATTTTTTTCATTCCCAAGGGAAAAAAAAAAGAATGTAACTCACAAAGACTATGCTTTCCAAAATGATGAATTAAGACAAGGGTAACTGGGCAAAGGAAAGAATTACTTTTTTATCATATACCTTTCCTTTATCCTGTTTCTTTGAGCAAGCAATTTGTAATAAAAGAGTCTGTTGGAAAAAAAAAATAAAAAGAAATGCTTATTCGTCCTACAAAGATGCTTCCCTCTCTGAATATTAAAAGAAGATTGATAATCAAGAGGAGTCTCTCAATCCCAAAGATGAGGCACCTACGTCTTCATATTATGATAAAATTAAGCTGTGACACTCATTGTTAATGGTTGTTGTAGATGGCATTTTTTCAATTTAGCTGGAAAAAACATGAGATACATAATGGGAGAAAATATATTTTAACATTTATTAAATATAAAGATCTGAGTTTTGATTCAAGAAACCTCTGCCTTTAAGTGTGCTGGAAGTGGAGAAAGCTCCTGTTTCCTTGGAATACACTTCTGGGTGCACAAGAGAACACATAACTGGGAACAGTTGGCATGATTTTCTAAGGATATATAATTCCTGACCAACCTGATTGTCTTCTGCAGTAAAACACATGGATCTGTGGATGAGGGGAGATCAGTGGATGCCTCTCACCTTGACTTTAAAATACTGTCTTCCACAATATTCTTGTATCCATGTACAAGTTTAGGACATGACTAGACAACCAGGTGTGTAAAAATTGACTATCTGGCTTGGCAGGCTCATAAGGCAGCGGTTAATGGGTTGTACTGAAGGCCAGTAGGAAGGAAAGTAATGCAGGGTCTGTCTTGAGACCTTACCAGTTAACATCTTTAATCAATGGAGAAGAAGATGGAATTAACTTTCATCATACTTGCAGATAACATCAGTTCAAGGGGGAGATCTGCTGATACAGTCAAGGACAGGGCATCCAGAGGAACAAGATAGGAAGAATGGGCCAATAGAAACGTCATTAAATGCAAAAATGAGAAACACAGGTTGCTGTCCTTCGTGAGGGAAGAACCTTTGCGACAACACACCAGGGGTCTGACTGCCCAGGGAGTAGCTCTGAGGAAAAGGTGTGGGGTATCCAAGTGGGCAGTAAGCTGGACATGAGTAAGCAGCGTGCCCTGCCAGCAAAGGCTGACTGCACCCTAGGCGGTGTGAGCAGGTTGGATTATCCTTCCCATTCATCTCTGTTCTCACTGATGAAGAGTCTTTGTGAAAGCAATTTCTTCTCTTAGTAAGTCCTCCTATCCACTTATTTTGTTTGCTATCATTTTACTAGGCTCAATCCAAAACACAGAAAGATATAATGAAAATATATTAGATTAATCACTAGAAAAAAATAAAAATAAATAGATGTTGAAGATTGTGATACTAATACCTGACTCACACACTTAAATAATATATTTTTTCTTTTGATATCTTTCTCCATAAATTTTAACCTTTATTGAGGTCTGTTTGCTTCCTTCCTGAAAAAAACACGAAAAACCTTTCAGCTTTAACAGTGTTATTGACCTACTGCTTGAATAAAAAAAATTAAATTAGAATTTAGCAATCATGAATGAAGAAAGACATAAAGAATTGAACCTCAAATTGCTATTTTAGATGGCAGAGTGAATTTGAACTTTGGATACATTAAGTATATGAGATGTGAAGTGTTTAATTTAGATAATAGGAGCTTTAATCATCTTTAAGGTAAGTGGATGCAATTTAATTTCCGTAAATAAACCCAGGGATGTACCTAGCTTTCAATCCCAATCATATTCTATATTATGTGCTAGATTAAGGTGCTGCCTTTAATATCTTGTTTTCCCTCTGATCTCCAGCAAGTTCTTCACCTATATAGGTAGCATTAATTTCACCTAAATTTCTCTATTTAAAAGCTAGCTATCTATTCAAGACTACTTTCATTATAAAGACAATGGATTGTATAGCCCAATCAAACTGCTTTTCTCTCCTCAATAGTACACTTGCTGTGATTGATTGTTAAATCTTGGGAAATAGCAAGTCCTCCAAGACTACTGGGTGTATCATCATGTTTTGGTGACATGGACAGCCAAAAACAATGGAAGATTAGGTGAGGATTATTAGTGTTTCCCTAATTCAGATCAGTTTGGCACCTGTGAGACCTCATTTAGAATAATCTGTAGTAATCGGTTCTGTGTTCCCCAGAGTAAGAAAGAGAGATAGTGGAAAAAGACCAGCAGAGGTCATCAGGATGTTCAGGCTTACGGGGAAAGCCTGAAAACATGGCTTATAGGGAAAGGCAGAAAGAAGGGGATTTGTTCAGCCTTTAAAAGAGAAGGCTCAAAATAAACATTGCTGCTGTCTTCATCTATGTGATGGGATAGTACAGTCACAAGTGATAACATCTCAGAGTGATAACATTACAGAAAACAAACACAGGTTGCAATAAGGGAAATTCCAGTTTGGTATAAAGAAAAAAAAATTAACAAGGGCTGTCAGTACACTGACATAGGTTTATGTGGGAGGCTGTGGATTCTTTGGAGTTGGAGATATTCAGAACCTGTTTGGATATGACCCTGACCACCTTGATATTACCCAGAAGTTGACCCTTCTTTTAATGGGAATGTAAACTACTGCAACCTGCAGATATCCCTTCAAAACAAATTATTCTGTGAATCGATATTTCTGGTACCACTTGAGAAACATGCATAACTATAAAGCCTGAAAGAATATACCCTCACATGCTGAAACCTCTGGATGATGTCACTGGAAGAACACTCTCTGTCGTATCCAAAAAAATCACACAAAACAGAAAAGGCTCCTAATGACTAGAAAAATGCGAATGTTACACCAAGCTTTAGGGAATACAAGAAATAAGATCTAGAATTTTGCAGCTCATTCAGTCTCTCCTCAATTCCTGTGAGTATATTCTCTTGGTCTCCATTTCTAGTCAGCACAAATTTACTAAAAGAAAATCAAATTTGACCAACTTCGCTACCTTCCACTGTAAAAAGGAGGATAAGGAGGCTGATGGTTGTAAAATACCTTGTCAATACTCCAGAAGCTGAGAGAGTGTGGACTGGACAAACTGCTGGATGGCTTGATGATTGGCTGAACTACCATACTTAATAACTTGATAATATCAGTGTTGGTAGTAGTCAACAGCATATTGTCCAGATGTAACTAGGAAAAAGTAGAGTACCCTAAAGACTGAAATTGCAACTAATAGTGTTTCAAGTCATAGTCAAGAACCTGGCAAGTTCTGGCCATCGAGAACCTGGCCACAACCAACAAATATGCAGATAATACCAGCTAGGCTTTGATATGCCAGAAAGTGGAACTTGAGTTCTCTAATACTTGATAAACTTAAAAACTGGTTCAGTAGAAACTCATGAAATTCAACACATGAAGTGCAAAGCTTTGCACCCAGGGTGCAGTAACCCCTTGCATCCATACAGACTGGAAACCAAGCCTTGGTGGAGATGAAGTATTTCTTTATTCGTTCAACATGGTGACACAACAGAAATCTGGGTTAGAGGGATTATAGAGCTGGCTTCTACCAGGCACTTTGAAATAAAAGTCTCTGTGCTTTGTCTTAACCAAGATTTTTCAATGAGTTAAATACTTCAAGGCAGTTATTTTACTGAAAATTACAACATTTTTGCATGTCAGGCATTTAACCAAAGTGACACTTTTCTCTGAAATAAATGTACATTTCTCTGTCTGCAATGTGATAAAGTTGTCCAAAGATGCAGTTATTAATGCCAAGAAGTTTTTTGAGACAGAGAATGCCATTTTCTTCATGTTTCTTCTTTTGCCATTTTCTTCTTTGTCATATGAAATGGCAAAATCATATACCAGCCTGTTTGCCTCTGTGAGATACCAGAATACAATGTGTGTGATGCTTATATATTACATCATGATGTAGTGTTAAATAGTTGTCCTTGAAAAGGTTTTTTTTTTACATAAAAGAAATATTTTTCCCTGCATGTTGTTTTGGTGATTTATGAAAGTAGAAGTTTGAAAAATCAGATATGCACAGTGAGGTTTCTTTTTTTTAATGTGAACTACTTCCAGGTAAAAGGTATTTTAAATTATAAAAATGCAATGAATGTTAATTTATTACTCTTTGTGCATTACAATTTGCTCTTTTAGAGTGTACTTTTATATTGATTGAAGTTAATGATTGAATCTTCTGCTTTAATTACATGTCAGAAGTAATTTATCAACAGAGAAATAATTAATCTGTGCCTCAATAAGCAATATCTTATATGAACTGTAAAAGATTTTTTAATTTGTTCTTTTATCCTATGGAAATCCCAAGGATATTTTAAATGGGATTAAGTGAGGACCATATTTTCTTAAGTTGTTCACTAATAGCTGTTTTTAGCTTTACTTTATTAATGAAACTTAATAGGAAAGCCATAAATCTTGATAAAACTCAGATATAGCTACATTTCCTTGGAATACCAAAAAATATTTAAGTCTTTGAATACCCAGCTATTCATAGAACATCCAGCAGAACAGTTTTGAATACAAATCTACAAAAAGAGGCACTATAGTTACAGTGAAATTAGAAAGAGACTTCCTAAGTATCAAGAGCCATATTGTATGCTACAAATTGGTTTGATCCTTCAATAAGGCTATGACAACATTACATTGAAGATGCCAGCCAAAGAAAGCCAGTAAATGACACAATTTAGCATGATTGTAGCAATGTTAACCATAAATAGGGCTGTTATACTGCAAAAGATTAATAAATTCAGGGTTGCTATAACACACATATGGTTTTAAATTAGAATGCTATCCTGCTAGGAAATTCAATAGAGCTAGTTAATAACTAACTGAAGTGCATAAATCAAGGCTAATGAGTAATACTTCTTCTGTTGTACAGCTCACTAAACCAAAAATTTCATTTTTTAGATGACAACCTACTTATTTGTTTAAGTAGTTCACCGTTCCCTTAAAATAAAACCTTCTTTTGCTTGAAGCAATATTTTGATAATATCTTTGTAACTCTAGGCAAACCTAAATATCACTGCTTTGTACCATTTCCTTGAAAAAAAAGACATACTTGCAAGTGCACCTTTCTTCTAATTTTTTGTCAAACTAAGAATTTGTATTTTAGAGAACATTCACTCTTTGTCCACCCATGAAAGATTGATGTTACAAAACACACATTTGGAAATGTGGATTTCCATTTTCTAGTTTTGGGCCTCATCAGACAATACAAACATTATTCTTTTAATATTTTCTTGTTAAATGTCCTGAGATCTCTGCCTTGCTTTTTATGGTGTAGTAATCATTAATTATTCCCAAGTAATCAGATGACCACAGACTCCCTCACAAATTCTTCAGGAAGCTTAGTGTAGACTAATATTTATACTGAGGAAGGACTGCAAGCCATTCACTATTGTCCACACTTCTTGTTTAAAGCATGACAGTCACCAATCATGAACAGAAATTCTGAGAAATTCTGTGCAATTAGCAGATAACAGATACTGACAATGAGGCATTAAAAAAGAGGGGGAAAAAAAGCCTTCCATTGGCTGAACTTTGTGAATAATACACCAGAACAAAAGTAAAAATAAAAAATTCTCTGCTTAAATAGAATATATCTGAGATATTTTACATCGTGCAACAAAGGAATTAAAAACTGTACAAGATCCAGTTTTGCTTTTCTCTCATTTAGAAAGATTTTCATTAAACAAATCAATTTCCAAATACACATGCTTGCATCCTAGCCTTTTTTCTTTTTTTTTTTCATGACCTTCTTCCTCTAGAGTCAAATTGGAGGCTGATTTTTTTGTAGTTCCTTTCATATTCTGTGAAGTCTTGTCTCATCTCTTAATGGGGTCCTGATGCGCCATGCATTTTGGTCTGATGAAATGTCATTAGGGTAAATAACCAAATATGGTATAGCATTTTTCTGAAAAAGATAATATTTTTAATTGGTGCATTTTGATTAACGGAATTTGTTTTTTTATATTGTTTACTATTTGTTTGAACTAACCTTATTTGTTTGAAAACATGATGCCTTTGTCTAATAACAAATGAGTGAGTGAATGAAAAATCTGAATTGGAGCCAAAATCAATCAGCTTGAAATAATCCTTATACAAAAGGCAAAAGGGAGTTAAATCAGAATTAAATTATCTGCAGAGAAGAAATAGAGAAGAGAAAAATCAAGGAATCAAAGGAAACAGGTATGTGAATAAGCAAGTTAAATGCACAAGAACACTGTGATCCTTCTTCAGAGAAAAAGGAGATTCAAATCAGGTTCCAGTGCAGAATGCACTGTGGAGCAATCCTGTTTCACAGGCGAATTTGACCTGGACTGGAGCCCACACATGCATCTGTCCGCATCAAGGTGTCTTAAACTATCTCTGGCTCATCTGAGCCAATTCTGGCAGCATGGCCATGTCAAGCTAGTGAAATTTGGTTTGAAATCTTGGCTGACTAGTATAGGAATTTCCATGAACTAAGGTTTCCCCATGCCACAGGATAACTGTATAACATCAAGTGATGGCTAACACAGATCTGATACATGAAGATACTACAAGAAATTCTTTTATTTATTTATTTATTTATTTATTAATCAGCTGCTGTCATGACAAGCTCTCTTTTGTTACATTGCATGAATATCTTTTTGATCTCACACAGGTCCCCCTGTATTTTGCGTACTAGGCGATTTATTCACTAGAGCACCTATTATATTTGTCCTTGTGGAGACTACTCAGTATCACAGAATCATAGAATCCTTAAGATTGGAAGGAACCACTAGAGATCATCTACTCCAACTCCCCTGCACATTCAAGGTCACCTAGAACCAAGTGGGTTTGGAAGATCTCCAGAGGAAATGCCACAACCTCTCTTGGCAGCCCGTTCCAGGGCTCTGTCACCTTCATCATCAAGAAAATTCTCCTTACGTTCCTGTGGAACTTTTGGTACTTCAGTTTGTGGCCATTTTCCCTAGTTCTATCAGTGCAGAAAAGGTTGTCCCCATCCTCCTCACTTGCCTTGAGCTTTTTGTAGACACTGATCGGATTCCTCCTCAGCCTTCTCTTCTTCAAACTGAACAGGCCCAACTCTCTCAATCTTTCCTCAAAGGACAGATGTTCCAGGCCCCTGATCATCCTCGTAGCCCTAGGCTGCACTCTCTCCAGCAGCTCCACATTCCTCTTGTACTGGGAAGACCAGAACTCTTGTACTCCAGATGTGGCCTCTCCAGGGCTGCGTAGAGGGAGACAATTACCTCTCTCAACCTGCTGGAGACGCTCTTCTTAATGCACCCCAGGATCCCATCGGCCTTCTTGGCCACCAGGGCACACTGCTGTCTCATGGTCAACTTGTCATCCACCATGACGTCCAGGTCCTTCTCTGCAGAGCTGCTCTCCAGAAGGTCAGTCTCCAGCCTGTACTGGAGTCTGGGATTATCCCTCCCCAAGTGCAGGACCTTGCACTTGCCCCTGTTGAATTTCATGAAGTTTGTCATTGCCTGTTGTCCAGTCTGTCCAGTTTCCTCTGGATGGCAGCGCAGCCCTCTAGCATTTCAGCTACTATTCCCAGTTTCATGTCATCAGCAAACTTGCTGAGGGGGCACTGTGTACCTACATCCAGGTCATTGATGAATAAATCGAACAGGACTGGACCAAGGACTGACCTCTGGGGAACACTGCTAACTACAGGCCTCCAACTGGAGTATGTGCCACTGATCATCACCTTTTGAGCTCTGTCATCAAGCCATTTCCCAGTCCACCTCACCGTCCACTCATGTATTTCACACTTCCAGAGCTCAGTAGTCATGGAAAGCTCATTCACTTCACCTGGTCATCTTTATGGTGAATCACAGATCCATGTGATGCTCTTCCCTGGCTTCCAGACTTAGGGATGTTAAGGGCTCTTCTCACTTCCTCTGTTAGCTGCCTTTAACAACCAAACTGTGCCATTTGCAGGTAGCCAAATTTCTGATGAATGTTTAGTTCTTATTTACTGTTTCACATGTGAAAACTGCACAGAACAGCAATCATTCCTGTTCCTTAAACACTGAATCCGAACATCCTCTTGCCAATAATAGGGTTATTCAGATGATTCACAGTCTGTCAATACCTTTTGTTGCTTAACTTGTCAAGTCAGAGATCTTTCTGGACCAGCAACTCTTACAACCTATCTTAACTGTAGGTCTGTACATGCCCTCAGGTAGACAACAGGCATCCGTTGACTCTGCTATTCTCCAACTGTGCATGCACTGGGCCTGCAACACTCAATTCTACTCCTCAGTGGTCCTTAGTTGTACAAGGATATTCTTTTTCTTGCTACACAATACACTGAAAACAATGGTATTAGCAGTGGCCCTTCTCTATTTGAAGCACTGGACAAATATTGCCCTTGTCAAGCATCTACTAAGAGCTTAAAGGATTTCAAAACTTTTATCAACTTTCCCTGAAAAAAAATGGTCTAACTTTGAAGGCATTCCTGTTCTGACCAAGAAACTGACTGGATGAAAGGCTTTCCAGTTAAAAATAGTTTAAAATAGTTGTTTTCTAACAGCCCTCAAAAAAAGTTTTGGGCTATTACTTTACTATTATACTCTCTCTTTTCCTCCATGCCTTTTCCCTAAGCCTCTCAAAAACTTTTACAACATATTGACCTTAACTACATTTTATTTTGCCTGGATGGCGTGGAAGCAGAAACCTCAGATATAAGCTACCATTTAAAAACTCAAACTTGGAGACACAGCAGAAGAATGTGGAAAGGACTGAAACTGAGAATGTTTTATACTAAAGTTTACACTCCATAATATTTAATGTTATTCTGCTTCAGTTTATTTAGAGATTATAATGTATGCTTGTTGCCTGAAGTGGCAAAATATTTAGATGCATGAGAAATGCCAGTGTTGCAGCTTGGTGCCAGCTTGCAGAAATGTGGTTCACATTCAAACTAAGAGCCATCATTCTAGTTTTACATGCTTTTGTATGGAAATATCTTCACTGGAAAGCTGATTTCCCAATTGGGCATATAAGAAAAGGTTTGTTTCCAAAATAGTCCAGTAAAGAGCACTATTAGTCAAGCAGTGGAGCAATCTCACAGAGGGCTTGTACAGTCTTCAACTTTGGAGGTTTTCAAGACCCTACTCAATAAAGCCTTATAAAATATGGCTTGATCTCAGAGATGACTTTGCTCTGAGAAGAAAACTGGAGAAGAAATCTCTTGAGGTCCCTTCCAGCCTGAATTATCCTGCAATCTTCAGCCGCCTGATTTGCTAATACATACTTTACACAAAACCACACCTGTTTCTGCTTTTGAAAACTGCCCCTTAGTATTCAGAAAAGTCTCATTTGTTCAGATGATGGAATTTCTGTGAGTTAAAGAAACATCTTCTGTGTCCTTGACTCTGTGGTAAGCGATAGTGAAATATTGACTGTTCCCCCACCTTTTCAGTTTATCACTGATCACAATTCTAGCACAGTCTTCCTACCAGGAACAGGTTCAAAACCACTGAAGTCAGTGAAAAAGTCAAAAGGTTTCTTTTTGTTTCTTGTACTCAAAAGAAATCTCAGTAGACAGATTTCAGTGCTGACAGTGCTTCCATGCTTTGAGACTGCTGGAGACAGGAGCAGGAGACATCACTGAAGAGGACTTGGCTGACATGTGACCTGGAACAGTGAGGCACCCATATTTGGCATCTGAAAAAAAGTGAAGGTATTTTTTAAAAAAGCCAGCTTCCTTAAGGCACTCAGAAGACTTTGGTGCAATGGCTTGTTCTGTCCTCTACTTCTCCATTCAAGAACCATTCAAGCTCTTTGAACTTCCTACTGTTGTCATCACACTATTTTTCTTTGCTACTTTAGTTGAACTTCACCAATTTTCTTCTGTTCTTCACAGAATTCTGCCCTAAAAGGAAAAGAGCATGGAACAGGATGGCCAAAACAAAATTTCATGCATATTTAAGAGAAGAAGACAAACAATCATTAAACAAACTTCTTCCTCTCCCTGTGACTCACTTGTGACATCTGCAAGACTGCAAACTATTCCCTGAGGTGAAGATGGCCATTCACTCTAGATAGACATATACATAGTTAATCAATGCCAGGTATTTTAACTCCTTAAGATATGAACTTTGCTTCACTTTATGACACATTTTCCTTTTCAACAGGAATATGCTTCAGGATTGATCAAAGAAATGCAAAATAAACATCTTTCCAACTTGCCTTTTGTATTTCTTTTATCTCTTCTTCTCTCCACCAGATTTTAATAGACTGCACATCTTCTTTGGCATTCCTTTCTCTCTGAAACATTGTGGTAGGACAAAGGGGCAAATGTTATCTCTTGGGTTACAAGACTACAGAAAAAATAAAGCTGGGCTGCCAGGAGGGAAGAGAGTAGACTATCCCATAGGGACTAGTAAAAATGAAGATGTTTGCCTGTGAAAGGAAAGAAAGAAAATTGAGTGGAAGATTTAATTAAAGGAGATGCACATGGAGTTGTTTAGGCAAGAGGGAAGGGACAAGAAGCTACAACTTGAATAAGAACCCTGAAATAGTGGATGACCTGGGAAACATTTGGCACAGCAGGAACAGGAGAGAACTTCATTGGCTAAGGAGTTATGAATTTAAAGTGGAAATCTGGAAAAAGGCACTGAAAAAGTACATCCTGCAGATGGAGTGAGACAGGAGAAGGAGGGGATCAGACTGGCTGGCAAGGCAGTCATAGGTATTTATCTATTGCTAATGTAAACCCCAGTCATATCCTTTCTGCAGGAAGTAGATTTAGATAGTCTGAGCCCTACCTTTGTTTGGGCCAACAGTCTCACTCATATTCTTTTTTTTATGCTAGTTAAAATAAATGTAAAATTCCACATAATTAATGAGAGAAAATAACTCCACATTTTAGAAGATACATTGTTTCATAAAAATAGAAGTACTCTAAATAAAGACTGTCTGTTTTGCCTAGACAAAGTTCTGCAACTCAGAGCTGGTTGCTCTGGTAACTTTAAAGAATTCTTTTTTGTTCCAGAACTGAGAAACAATCTGACTGGTAAAGCCACAAAACTAAGTAGTTCAAACAGATGGAGAGTGACCCCAGCAAACAAGCAAAGAAAAGTGAAAAAAAAAACCAAGAATTACATCAAAATTCATGCTACAACCCCTGTCCTCCACGGGACAATTCTATAGTATTTGCTTTACAACATTCACCTAACATTATTCCTAAGCCAATTATTTTGGCCGGAGAAGAAGATTCCTTCAATATCTTGATGTGGTGCAATTTTAAATATCAGACAAGTTCTTTGTACCTTGCTCTGCACAGCACAAACTGGTAGTATCTGTATTTGTGAATAAAACTGGAAGCTAGTTATATAATGAGATTTATATGTATTTTTAAGAAGTGTTGACGTTCAGGTCATGGATGGGACAACAGCATCATGGAAACCACATGGTACTGTGATAGTTTAGAAGTCAAAATATGGAAGTAGGCATACAGGCATACATATATGTATATGAATATATACATATTACATACATATTATATGTATAATTATTACTATTAATAAACAATTGACTTTTCTGTGATCTCTCCAAGAAAGTAGGAGACCACAACTCTACTTGCAGCTCTGCAGGGACATGAATGAAAAGACCTGAAGACTTAGCTGAACTGCAAAACTGCTAATAATTAGTTTTAAAAGTTATTACTTAGAGAATTCTTAAGTACTACAAAAAGCCTTTGTGCATGTGTTATCTGCAAAGAGTAAATTTTAGCTGCCATTATGTTGAGAGTTACAAATTTCAGCAATTAGACACCTATTTCTACTGATCTGTCTCCTTGGACAGATTTTGATCACTAACTGTGATTTACTCTTCCATGAGTATTTATACTTAAACAATCTTTTTCAAGGGATTTGATCTCTCTCTTTCCTGTATTCAAATAGAATACACAGAATCACACAGAATCACAGAATCTACAAGGTTGGAAGGGAACTCTAGAGATCATCTAGTCCAACCTTCCCGCTCCGGCGGGCACACCTAGAGCAGGTGGCACAGGGCGGCATCCAGGC
>JAUBOD010000824.1:8032022-8045160 GCA_032353885.1 Nothura maculosa | reverse complement strand
GAAGGCTATGAGGTTCGTCAGGCATGACTTCCCCTTGGTGAATCCATGCTGACTGCTCCTCAATACCTTCTTCTCCTAACGCTAGTAGAGACCCTGTGGGTGAGGAGTAGAGACCCTGTGGGTGAGGAGATACAAACCTCAACAAGTTTTGGTGTTCTATTCAGCAATGCTAGCAGAATAATTCCTGCAGATCTCAGCAGTCCAACGCTCAATGCAATTCAAAAGAGAAAATAAAAAAAAATCAATTGGCCATTTACTCCCATACCTTCGGGCACTGCAGTACTGATACAATAGTCCTTACATTGGTTTACCTAATCCTCAGGATAGGAGTAATGTTAGGAAAAAAATTACACTAGCCAGGAATTACTGTGTCTCTATCATCTAACAGATTATTATTTGTCACTGAAGTTCTTCAACCTGCATTTAGACTTTCTCAGCATCTAAATATCCATTTAGCTTAAAACACCATTTGCTGCTCTGATAAAACAAACTGGTCAAATTTGACCTCTAAGCAATGCTCTGGCCTAACATGCTCAGGACAATGGAATATCTCTACAGCATACCTGCAAACCATTTGGGTGCTACAAATCTTTGTATGACCATTGTCCACATATCCTTATTTTGAAGGCATCTGGGATATCTCATATATCTAGTGTCCCTTCATGGAGTATAGAATAATGAAATCATGTGATTACACAGAGTTTATTAAAGAAGAATTATGAGAAAATAACATGCCCATCCTTCTGGCTCACATTTATTTTGAATAGGTTTCTATAATACGATTAATATTGGAAATGGACACAGTATTCCCTCTGCTGAATGTATCATGATGTATATAGCTATAAACAATATGCAGACATAGCAGTATATAACCAGTGCCATATATAAACATAACAATGTGCAACCAATGCCATATGCAAACAAAATTATATACAATGGCATACAGACTCAGAACAGAATACAATCACTGAATAGTTGAGTTTGAAATGGAAACCTCGAGGCCATGTTCTCACAATGACAGGATTCAGCTCGAGCTACCTCTTCTCCAGGCGGAACAGCCCTATCTGTCTCTGGACCAGCATTGAAGACTTAAAATGTGGCCTCACTAAGGATGAGTAAAGGGGAATTCACTTCCCTCATCCTGTTAGCAAAGTTTATGTCATGCAGCCCAGGATATCTTTCACCTTATTTGCAGCAAAGGTGCATTGCTGGCTCATGGACAGCTTCTTGTGCTCTAAGACACCCAGGTGTCCTTCTCCATAAAGCTATTGTTCATATGGTCAGCCTGTCCCAATACAGGGTTTATTCACTGAATTTCATGAAGTTCTTCTCTGCCCATTTCTCCAGCCTGTCAAGATCCCTGTGAAAAGCAATACTATAATCTGGTGTATCAATCACTTGTCCCCATGTTGAATCATCTACAATCTTGCTCAGGGGGCATTCAGTCCAATAATCAAGATCAATCATGACAATATTAAACAGTGCAGACATCAGTTTTGAACCCTGGGGGAACACTACTAGGAACTGGTCTCCAGTTCATCTTTATTACACTGATCACAACTGTCTGAGCCCAGCAATTCAGCCAATTTTCATGCCACCTTACAGTGTGCTTATTTAGCATTTACTTCATCTACTTGTCTATAAGGATATTAATGCTAACCACCATTAATTTCCAGGATCCTTCTTCTTGCCCTTTTTGAAGGTAGGAGTGGCATTTGCTGTCTTCCAATCTTTGGAAACATCTCCTGATCTTTATGATCTTTTAATGGGAATAGAATAGTCTTGCAATAGCATTATCTATCCCCCTCAGTACCTATGAGTTCATCCTGACAATTTATATGAGCACTAGGAGAAACTCCAGTTTTGGTGAAGGATCTGGAAAGCAAAAGCAAAGCATATCATAGTCACTAATCTCAAGAAAGCCAGACACTAATCAAACTAGAAGATAATATGCATCAATACATACAACAAAAGAAATAAAAGAGCACAAAAAAAGGAAATTCTTCCTATGTTTCTCCTGTCCTGGATTCCACTTTTCTTAATCAATAACAACAATCTCTTCTAATCCAAACTTTCAGAAGCATAACAGATGTATTATCAGTAATGGCATTAGGTATGGACACACAAACACAAAAATATAAGGTACATTTCTCTTAAGAACTTCTGACATCTCTGCATTTGAGGCAGACCTACTAAATAATTCCAACGTACAATATTTTCTTTTCCCTGGAAAAATACTTCTTCACAGGGACTGAGCATTTTCTTCATTCTTCTTCACATCACACTGTTGCAGTTTTTTATGGGATTTACTTTATGCTCAGCAGCTTATTAACATTCAGCTTTCTTGCATCTGACATTACAGTCTCTGAGTTTATTTTCAAGACTCTTCTCTCTTAAGTTTTTGTTGGCTTATAAAAGTGAAAATGCATTTTCAGTGGTCCTAAAGAATTTGCTTTGTCTAGAGCTGTACAGATGATTGTTGGTGGGAAGTGTTACCATAAAAAAAAAAAGAAGTGAGTGACTGATCATCTGACTGATCATTTTGGATAGAATTCACTCGAACAGTCTCAGTAGAAATTCTTTAAAAGTATAACTTAAAGATTTCATCCCAGGATGTTCCTTAATTCATCTGTTGAAAATTAGTCTCAGGTTACCCCAAATGGAAAGGAGTGCCTGTTTCTTCAAGAAACACAGCTATTTGGACATCTTTGGATGTGTTGCATTGTCTCTATATTTTAGATGGGCACTAGGCTCTGTAAGCACTTAATTGCCAGCACTTACCTAGTTTTGCTTTGAACTGTGAACTGGTCTCACAGGATGCAAAGTGGGTCCTTCAGCTGAAGTTAAACCAGCAGAGGAGCATGAATACCTCTATGCTCCAGTCTAAAACAGATTCAAAGTAATCTGTCTTGGGAACATGTATAGGGCTGACTTTTGGTCCTCTGATCTATTTTCTTGTCCACAGTGCTCCTGTTATGTTACACTACTTCCTGCACTGGATTTAGCTTTTGACAACTGCTAGAATCTTCAAGCGTCTTTAAAAACTTGAAGATTTCCTTTCTTTTTAGTGCGAAATGGAAGAAAAGATTTTAAGCAGGGAGAAAAGCTTGCGCCTGAAGATTTTGATGGATTTGCATATTAGACACCTTGAGGTATGTCTACAATAGTTGTATTTAGTCTTTGGGGCCTGAAGGATTTATCAGTTGTGACTATGCTTTGAAAACATCTTGAGTTCATGTCACGGTGAGACTAAAATATGCCCTAAGAGGCAGAAGGGTACTGATAGTGCACTCATACATGTCACCCAGGTTGTACGATTGGGGAAGCCATTACTGCAGGACACACGCAGTTTAGATATAGCCCTTGATGGCATGTATGCATTTCCTACTGACACTACATATTAACATTTCACCACTGATAGCTCAGTGGAGTACCCAAGTGTGAAGGTACTGTCACTGCTGATTAACCATGTTTTGCACACAGGCATGCTGCAAAATGCCAGCACCAGCTCTGAGTCAGTCTCCTGAACGAGCCAAATACCATTAGTGTTACTGGTGCTGCTCAGTGATAACTGGGAATTCCCTCTTGGACAAACAATTCCTCCAAGCAGTCTTTGATTTTTTTCCACAGTGTGGATGCCCATTCTAATCTAAACCCCACTATGGGATGTGTCTCTTGCACAGATAGTATCGACCATCTGCAGATCCAGACTGGGAGTTCTCCTTTCCTTTGCAGATGCTCCTGCTCTTTTCTCTGGAGGTTCATGTTTAAGTCTTGGATGGGAACAAAAATAATGATTGTTATACTATGAACTATAAGGTCAACACTCCAAAATGGCATAAATTTACCATTGTAAATCAGCAGAAGTAACAATCAGAAGACAGTGTGTATTGATAGAAATGGCATGTTAGCTAAGCAAAAGGCAGGATTAAGAAAAGAAAATAAACCAATTAATATAAGGGCACTCTTATCCTAGAGAAGGGTGTGATATACACACTTGAATAAAGACTCAGATATATCGACAGAAAATCGTATGTCTCCTTGTGCGATCATGCAATTTTTAAAAAGAGTAGGCGGTCATAACCAAGTTGTGTCTTTTTCCCATCTAAGCTTTATTCTTTTTAATTCTTCTTCAAGGGCAAATTTTTCGCTATCTACTAAACTCCTTATTAAAAATTTCCTTCAGTACCTCCACTGCTGACCTCTGTATTCACTAATAACATTCTAACATTCTTCAGAATAATATATCCTGTGGTCTGTCACACAGATTCTGCATATCTGATATGGTATTTTCACACACAAAAGAGAATAATGGAATTAAGTTTCCTCCAAATGAGGAGGAATTTCCTACCCAATGAGGTGTAGAAAGTATAGGCGGGTTTCTTCTGAAGAGCTTGTATTAGAGCTAATTTTTCATCCCAGTAGAATCAAGCTAACCAAGACTATGATAACTATTTTTTACCATGTATTTCTCACCATGTAGATAAAAACAAAATGTACAGGTACAAAAAGCAGAAGTTCTGAATGTTATCCTAGAACAAATAGCTGGTCCCAAATTGATGTCTTATATTTACCTTTTATTCTATAAATCTTCCAACTGAGAGACGATTCTCTGGAGCACATTAATCAAAATTTCTGAGCCATGTGTTTGTACATATGTTTGAATATGTGACTTAGTTGCTGAGTTGTTAGCAGAAGGGTTTTCAGGGACATTTGTCTGTGTTTTGAAAGGGGAAAAAAATCCAATCTTTAGAACCTCACAATACATTTTAAATTAAATGAGTAGCCTAGCCCTGGCAGCATAGGATATTTGTTTTATCTTCTCCAATGCACTTCTATCTATTTCTGATTAGCTGACCCAGTGAAATCCTGGGCAAAAGCACCAACAAGTCTGAATGGATATTTCACAGAAGTTATAAATGTCTTTCAGAAATGTGAACTGTTTATGAGTTTACTTTATCCACAGATCAGAGCTTTATCTGTGGGCTTTATTTCCTAAGTTTATTTTTATGGACTTTGTTTCTCTCTTGGAAGTAAATAGGAGAGCTTGATACTGCACAGGATTGTAATTTTTAATCAAGTACAAATCGGAGGCATAAATCTGGTTGGAATATTATTATATTTGTTACATAAATTATATGTACCTAAATATTGTTAATTAAAATTTTTAACTAATATCAATGCCCATGATCATGTTTAGCTGTGCACTCCCAAGACAGAAAGCTGCTAATGCATTATAAGTGTCCTTCCTAAAGATTTCCTGGTTTCTGAAATCATTTTAACAATAACAAATGCACCATTGTGCAGAGAATTTCAATAGGAAGATTTCATTGCTGACCTCATTTATATTGGCAAGCATGAGCATATCTTATTCCTTTTATGTATGCAGCATTTATATTGTACTGT
Source organism: Nothura maculosa (assembly GCA_032353885.1). NCBI lineage: Eukaryota > Metazoa > Chordata > Aves > Tinamiformes > Tinamidae > Nothura > Nothura maculosa. The sequence goes on along the minus strand of JAUBOD010000824.1, from coordinate 8,039,754 downwards.
TCTCTGATATTATGAAGCCTCATGATGTGCACCTTTTTCTGTTATAAAAATTCACCTCTGAGAAGATGGGCTTGATAATACACCTGCAAACACACTAAAATAAAACTCATGTAGTGGCCATACTTCTAAATCTTTCCTTTGAACAAGAAAAAGCACAATACATTTTATATCCAGGTAATATAGACAATTTTGGAATCTCAGTCTTCATCAAAAACTCTTTCAAGTCCAAGTGAATCTCTGCACTGACTTCTACATGTTCCAGATATTGCCTGAATCCTCTCATTTGACTTAACTCTTATTTGACTTTTGCTGATAGGCTTACTTTATTGTTTTAACCATGATATATGGAAAGAAATTGATGAACTTTTTGCTGTCTTTAAATTTCTGTTCACTGTGAGTAAGTCAGTGACGAAATCTGCAAGATTTAGGTCTGAATTTACTCCACTGCAGATATAACTGGAAACGTGACAGAGAGGTCCGGCAACTACTTGATCTGTGAGCTATTTCATCAGAAAGCTCCTGTGCAACAAGACCAGTATCTCAGGCCTGTCTCCTTAGGCTACACCACTGGAGAAGGATAATTCTGGAGATATCCTATGAGAATCATTGGAGAAATACTACCGCAAAGTGCTACCAACCCAGGGAAGAGATTAGGGAAGTTTTGGGATTACTTTTGTGGACCTCTGTGCATGAGCTTACTGACTAAAGCAGTCGATTTGAGACACTTTTAAGTTTTCTTCTGATCATGCCCCATCAATTCAAATGGTCACTAATACTGAGTTTTCTTGCCATTAGATAATAAATGTTATACTGAAATGAACCAGAGTGGGGAGAAATTGCTCTAAAATTTGCTTCTGAGTTGCTAAGGAAACCATCTGCTTCATATCATATAGATTCTGTGTAGCTTTACAATTTAGCTTCAATTGCTACATATATAAATATATATAAGAGACTTTTCAGTTTCAAGGGGAGAATGAAGGAGAAAGAAGAAAAGGTTTGTTTATTACTACCATATAAATTTTAATTGTTTCTGAATGAGTTCAAATTCTCATAGGTTCTATGAATCACAGAACTCTACCCTGGGATTAGAGACCTACCATTTGACCCAGGATTTTTACTCCAGTTCTCCACAAAATAATTATCTGTTTTTCTCCTGGTCAGTAGAATGTATTTCTATTTCAAAATACAGTTTTTGTCCCCTTGGGTTTCCACCTCCTGAGACTTATGCCTAAATTTTTTCTACAGGAGATACTGGTGTGACATATTTATGCTGCCCCCTTCCGAATAGCATCAAGATATGGTGCAGCTTCTTTTTCCACAAGAAAGCTTTCAGAATCTCTTCAAGGGAAGGGAAGAGAAAGCATAAGGATGAAGCAAAAGAAATTTTAAGTGTTATCTTAATTTATTTTAATAAGCTGCATTTAAAGCACATACATTATATAGAAGAAGCCTGGCTTTTTAGACATGCACCAGAAAACCTCAGGACTGTGAAAGCCAAATGTGTTTTCAGATGGAGCTGTTAGATATACAAAGCCAAGAGCTTGAGAGCTATCTGTTGAAAATAAACTTATTCTGCAAACTTGCCCTCTTATCAATGAATATCTAGGGTAATGCTATGATCCACAAATGGTAGGAGGAAATTTCACCTGGAATGACACAGGCAAAATTAGCAACAATGTGCTTGCCTTGAGTAAAGCTCTAGGGTGGTATCTTTGCAGAAACACAGGTCCTGAAATGTATATCTCCTAGATATCATTTCCTAGGTATCATACATTGATTCCTCAGCCTGGTCATACTGACCAAGGTAGAAAAACTGCCACTTATAACAATCCTTCCTGGCATAGGCACTGCAATGCAATGCATGAGGGAAGCATGACTAATGTGATGAATTTTCCTACAAAAACACATAAACTTATCTATCAGCCAATGTTCTACATCAGGGAAATAAATAGAGAAAAAAAAATCCCACCCTCGCCTGTGCTTTTCTTGTATGGCTGGTTTTCTATCAGATCATGGCTTTTGTGCTTTTTTTTTTTTCCAGCTTGAATATCCATACTACCACACTGTAACTGTCAGGGCATAAAGTAATGTTTTTTTTTTTTCAGTAGCTGTCCAAAATTAAATCCTATTCAGGTACTAAGCACATTATAAATAATATACAACTATTTCTATTTTTAGTAGAAGTCAAGAATGATAAAAAGAGATTACTAACCTACTGCACTAGACACCAGGGGAAAAAAAAAAGCATTGATAGTCCTGCCACCTAGAATTTAAACACCATTTGGCAGATTATAAAGTGAGACAGATGAATAAGCAGATAAATGTTGGATAGAAGGTGGGAAGATGCAGCAAAGGGAATGGGTATATTAGCATAAATCAGACTCATACAGGTGCTATGTTCCACAGTAATTTGTTCCCTTGAGGAAACTGCTGCTTCAAAATGTTGAGTCTCATGTTTCAGAGAAATAATTTTTGTCTGCAGACTTAAGGAAATGGTAGATGCAACTTCTGCATTAACAGTAGTTAAAGTTCTGTCAATTATCCATCTTCATTCATTAAAAAAATGCTGGCATTCATTCCTTCTCCTACTCAACTCAAACACACAAAATGATCCTAATCTATGCAAAAAGTGCAAAGCTAACTCCATCCAAGTAAAGGAGAAATCTTTTCTGAAGGATCTTGCTTACTGCAAAAGTGACATAAGCAAAAAAGTAAATGAGAAAGTGTATGTTTAAGTGTCCCCCAAGGTTTTGATCTTCTTTCCTCAAAAAATCAAGGCAAAGAAGCTTAGCTGAAAGTTCTTCCTATGAACCAACAGCAGATTTCACAGCTTGAATTGTAAGTCTCCAGCTACATGAAAATATGGATACTTAGGTACAAGTAGGTTCTCAGTCCCAAGCTGGAATCCAATAGAACTGTGTAGCTGCACTGTGGATGCACTGTGAACTTGCACTTCAGGCACCTAGATGACCTCTGAGAAAACTTGTGTCTGTCCATTAACGAGGGGACAAGCAATCACTTCCCTGGAATATGACTTGTACAGAGCAACTGTGCTCAGCCTGGTTACCATATGGCTATAAGAAAAACAAGATAACCCAAAATTTTCCTTGTGTGACTCTGAAGTTCTATTTCACTCAGGTATTCATTTTGACAGCTTGAGGCTGGGACACCTTTATACACTGTGGTAAGGGAATGATCAATACTTTGGAGGCAACAAGATGGATTCATGGGATTGTGTTTGGGAGTCTGCTAAGCTTTGGAATAGGTTCTGTTTGGATCATATTCCCAAAGTCAGAATAGCACTGAAGTTCATTTCTACCTCAAACAAGTTTTTTATACTTGTGTTTGTCCTGAGACTGAAGTGTTTAAGAAGATCATTAAAGCAATGATTAAGCATTTGCAAACCAGATGCTTAGGGTGATTCCAACTAATTTTGCTCTAAGTAACAGTGCTCCAAGTATTGAGAAATGAAAAAAAAAAAAACCACCGAAAAAGGTCTGAGGAAGGCCTGCTATCCTGCAAGGTCTGCTATTCTATGCTGCAAGGCCAGCATCCTCTTGTGCTAACTTCAGAAATAGTGGGTTAGATGAGTGGATGGTGAAGAAGATTGAGAAATGGCTGGATGACAGAACTCAGAGGATTGTGATCAGTGACACAGACTCCAGTTGGAGGCCTGTAGTTAGCAGTATCCCCCAGGGGTCAGTCCTAGGTCCAGTCCTGTTCAATTTATTCATCAATGACCTGGATGTAGGTACAGAGTGCCCCCTCAGCAAGTTTGCTAATGATACCAAACTGGGAGGAATAGCTGACAGCCCTGAGGGCTGTGATGTCATCTAGAGGGAACTGGACAGACTGGACAACGGGCAATGAGAAGCCTCATGAAGTTCAACAAGTGCAAGTGCAAGGTCCTGCACTTCGGGAGGGATAACCCCAGACCCCAGTACAGGCTGGGGACTGACCTTCTGGAGAGCAGCTCTACAAAGAATGACCTGGATGTCATGGTGGATGACAAGGTGACCATGATGCAGCAGTGTGCCCTGGTGGCCAAGAAGGCCAATGGGATCCTGGGGTATGTTAAGAAGAGCATCTCCAGCAGGTCAAGGGAGGTGATCGTCCCCTCATATATAATCCTGGTGAGGCCACATCTGGAATAATGTGTCCAGTTCTGGTCTCCCCAGTACAAGAGGAATGTGGAGCTGCTGGAGAGAGTCCAGCCTAGGGCTATGATGATCAGGGGCCTGGAACATCTGTCCTATGAGGAAACGCTGAGAGAGCTGGGCCTGTTCAACCTAAAGAAGAGAAGGCTGAGGGGGGACCTGATCACTGTGTATAAATACCTCAAGGGAGGCAGTGAGGAGATGAGGCCATCCTCTTTTCGGTGGTGGCCAGTGATAGGACTAGAGGAAATGGCTACAAATTTGAGCACTGGAACTTCCACATGAACTCAAAAAAAATTCCTTAACATTGAGGGTGACAGAGCCCTGGAACAGCCTACCCAGAGAGGTTGTGGAATCTCCTTTCCCGAAGATCTTCCAAACCCACTTGGATGCAATCCTATGCCATATGCTTTAGGTCACCCTGTGAGTGCAGAGGAGTTGGGCTAGATGATCTCTAGAGCTGCCTTCCAACCTAAAGGATTCTATGATTCTATGATTCTGATTCCTGCAACTCAGCTTAGAACCTATTGCACGACAGTGCAGAAATTTTGCCAAATGAGTTGTACAAAGCTCACTTTGCATGCGATACACTTAGAATTACATGAATCATCATCACCTAGAAATTCCTCTCAGAGATAAAAGTAAATTATACATAGAAGAGCTGGTTTAGGGTTTGGAGACCACCGATTCTGGTTTCCTATTTTTGCAGATGAGAGTTCAGGTGAACTGTTCTGCCATGATACAAACTACTGAAAAGTTTGCTTAGAAACTTGGAAAAGAATGAGAAGGAGAAATTCTTACTCTTCTCTTTCAGGTTGCTTGAAGTCTGGCTTCCTTGTCTTTCAGTGGAGAGTGATGCACTATTAGCTTTTCATATGGAAATTAATGCAATGTTTAGTTGCAAAATGTTGAATCGGGAATGCTCCTATATTAGATCTGCTTATGGATCTGCTATAAATATTTATGTTGTGTTATTCTCCAAATCTAGTTATGGACAAATCATTTAACATTTTTATGTGAAATCAATAACTATTATTAGTATAACTTAAATCAAAATAGTCTTGTTGAAGAATCATTACTATTCCAGATGTAATTATTACAGAAAAGAAAGAAATAAAAATAAATTAGCATTACTATATAAGATAAAATGCAGTAATGGTAATAATAATACAATTTATATTGTCATATACATAGTTCTTATTCTTCATATAACATTCCTTTTCATGGATCTGTGGTCAGTGCTGCTCAACACTGAAAATAGATAGCTTCAGTCTGGTGGGATATAGTGAGTTGTCAGCATCTGGACTTCTTAACCAGAAGGAATATGTTGTTGATGTTTTCTCCTTTCTCCTTTCAGGATCCATGTGAGGTAACTTTTATAAATTTGTGAGCTTATATACCTTGTTCTTTCTTCATTGATCTGCAACTCCACACTACATGTAACTATTCATGATGCATTTTACATATGTTATTTACTTGCGCTTTGTTCCCCCTAAACCAGGTTTGGCCAGCTCCAAAAATGCATTTCTTTAGGTAATCCTTGGTGAATTATTTATAACTATTGGGTCTTAGATGCATAGCCTATACTTTGTCTCTCACTATTTCATGCTCCTGTGCCTCATCTTAATACTTCACTGACTAACTTCAACTAAAATTAAATTGAGGGAGGCATCACATGACAATCATATTTTAAAAAAATCAACAGATGGGTGACAATGAGGGAAAGAAGAGCAGAATTCTGTTTATCCTTTTGAGTAGGTAACAGACAAATGATCAGTCTGCCATGAGAACCAGAGGGCCAGTGAGCATACTTATAATTCCAAGCTAGCTGCAGGACATGGTTGTTCCTTGACGGGGAAACACAAAACAGGAAGTACAGAATGATATAGTCACAAGAGAGTTTCTGGACATTTGAGAAACTACATTGTATCATGGAAATTTAGGGAATACATAGAGGACCAATAGGCACTGTAGAGGGAGCATGGGGTGGTAGACATAAAGCACAAGCTGTGAAGTGACTCTCATTACCTCCACTGCTTACAGAGCAACTTGCTATCCCACGCAGGACCTCATATAATCAGAAACTGAAATGAAGTGGTCCAGGGTTCAACCTGAGAGCAAACGTCTTAAGAAGCAGTTTCCATTTTCAATTATCATGCTATAAAATTAGCATAACTCCTCCATTTCTTATTTTATTTATCACAAGATTGACCCACCTGTTTACATTTTTTGATGAAATACATGATTATCACAAATTGAAATTCTCACCCAGTCACAATACTTTGTATATACTTAGTGGCATTTAAGAAACTAAGAGTTCACAATGTCATTTTCCTATTTGTCAAATAGAAGACTATCATCTGATTGACATTTAAAGTGTCAGAGTTGCTTGGATACAAGCAAGACAAGATACAGAATAACTTCAGCCACATGTTTCAAAATACTGTAGGACAAAAGAGAACTAAGCACAAGGAGAAGCTTAATCCTAAAACAAAAGATGGGTGTATACATTTAGCTTCTGAAATCCATAGCTAATGACTTTCTTAAATTAAATGGTTTTCTAAAAAACGAATCCAGAGTTCTCAATGTCTTTACATCTACAGAGTTAAGGAAGGAAAGCAATCTCAGTTTGGATAATAATCTTTTCAGACTCTTATATAGATGATGCTGGTATACGGAACCCTGGAATAATACCTTTGCCTTTCATTAGACAAAATAGAAAAGGTTTACATATTTCACTGAATTAAAAAACTTTCCCATCATTAAGATGGAAATTATCTAGTAAGGAACATATAAATCAACCTTCATTCACTCAGAAGGGCTGAGGTTAGAAAGGAGTCTTGGAGATATTCAAGCAACTTTAGTTTGAGCAGGTTGCCCAGGACACCGACAAGTTGCCAGTTGAGTTTTCCAGTAGCCTGTTCCAGTAAAACAGTGAAAATGTGTTTTATTATATTTAAATGCAATTTAACTCTTTCAGTTTGTGCCCATTGCCTCTTATCCTCTCTCTGGGCAGCACTGAGTAGAGTCCATCTATTTCTCCTGCTAGAGAAAGATGCCGTGTTGTTTGTATTCTTTCATATATGCTACATATACATATATGCTAAATGTGGATTCAGGGAATCATATTTTCCAAGGGGCTTAGCAACCAAGTCATGTATTTATAAAACACCTAGCAAAGTGTTTCAGGATTTCAGGCATCAGCTTAGCTCCAAAAGCATATTTGACAGCATTCTTTCTACTGATGTGTAATAAAAATGTCCTTTCTTAGGCATTTAAGCAATAATATACACTGCAGTACTCTTAAGATTTTCATAAGGTTACACTTATTCTCTTTCTTTTTGTTGTCAAGTATTTAATTGTCTGTAACTGTAATAGACATGTTGCATCATATTACCAGCATTTCATATTATTGTTTAATAAACAGATAAAAAAGAAACATCAGTAGAATGATTATACTTTCAGGTCTCACTGTAACAGTGAAGGACAATTATGTTGTAATCTAATAAAAAAGAACTAGCAACAACAGAGAATTGAAAACACAAGATGACAGCCCAGAAAAAACGATATTGTTT
>JAUBOD010000824.1:8005941-8022486 GCA_032353885.1 Nothura maculosa | reverse complement strand
AGAAAGAAAGAAAGAAAGAAAGAAAGAAAGAAAGAAAGAAAGAAAGAAAGAAAGAAAGAAAGAAAGAAAGAAAGGAATTACAAGTATTGAGTACCCAAGTGGCAAGCATTGAACAAAGGTGAAGCACTCAGCTATGGTAAAGTGAGTGTGAAAAAACGGCAGATAAGGAAAGTAAAGGTATAATTCCTTGGGGAGTCTTGGTGGAGCAGCCTCATATATCCTAGTCACAATTCTCAAAGAGTTATAAGATCACAAGATCATTCAAATGTGAAGTTTTTGTTAGCTTGCAGGAGGTCTTTGGTTGTGGCAGAGTGCCTTTGAGGTCTAACACGGATGCTCAGAATCACAGAATAACAGAATCACAGAATGCTCAAGGTTGGAAGAGATCTCTAGAGATTATCTAGCCCAACTCTTCTGCTCCAGCAGGGACAGCTAGACCAGGCACAGGATGGCAATCAGGTGGGTTTTGAAGACCTTCAGAGAAGGAGATACCACAGCCACCCTGGGCAGCCTGTTCCAAGACTTTGGACAGGGCTTCATTCAGACAGTTCTTGAGAAACTCCAAGAACAAAGAAAGAAAATCCTCTCTGGGCAACCCAAGACACTGCCTGAAAAGTCACTGAGGCTGCAAGAGAAAAGTTTCTTCTAATGTACATACAGTCTGAATTACGTTTCGTTCAATTTATGCCTGTTGTTTCTCATCATCCTGCTCCACAAGGCTGTAAAGAGCCTGGCTCCATCCTCTGGTGGAAAGCCTCAGACAAAGCTGAAATGCAGTAGTGACCTAGTAGATAAAAGGATGATTTGGCAACCAGCTTTTTATTTCTTACTGAGCCACAAGAAGCTGTGAGACAAGCAAAAGAAAGCTGATAACACTTTAATAACTTAAGAGAAAAACATAAAGGCACTTTGAATGTTTCTATGAGCTCTCTCCAGAAGGTTCTAAAAAAGTACATTAAAATTCACCAGTCTCCACATAAATTGTATATACTGTAGACTAACACAGAGATGTTAGTCTCTTCCAGTGGAAGCACACCTATATGGGCTTTTTTGAGGGAAATATTTCACCTGAAATGTCTGTAAAGTTTCTTCACATCTGTAAGGACTGCCTGTCAATAAAAATGTGTATATCTATTATTTGAGGATTTTCTCACTTTTGATTCCATGTTAGTTCTCTTCTTGTTTTCTTTTCTTCTTCCACTTTTTAATTAAACAGATATTATTGTGGTATTTTAAAAATCAATATGCCTCTTCTTTTAGCCTTTTTTACTCAGTGGTGTTCAAAAACATTAGTGCAATATGTCAACATTTATTTCTACAAACACATAAATAATCTAAAACAATTGATATTTGCAGCACAACTGCTAATATCTACTGCAGTATTTTCACACAAACTCATTATATCCATTATGGATGAAGACTGCATCTGCCAACTTTTCTTTCTCAAAATCAGCTCTATGACTACTGTTAGTCATCACTACAGAAATAATCTAAGAATTGACAACTGAGAATAACAATAACACAGATTTCTAAGAGCTGTCTCTGAACTGGGAAGGATTTTCACAGGCTTTACGTCACTAGTGTTCTTTCAAAAGGAACACAGTCTTTTTTAAAGGAATTTGCTTTATTTCTAGACTGAAAAATACATTTTACCAAAAGGAATCCTAGGCACAAGATTATGTAAACTCTCAGAGCTCTCCCAAGTGCTCAGCCAGGGATTTGTCTGCACTTCTGGTTTTCTTGGGCATATATAACCAGACTGCATCAACAGATTCAGAGAAGGTACCTGAGGAGTTGTAGTATACTTACTCATTTTTTATTGTTATACCTATCTTATCTGTGGAAGCCACACACAAGTTAGTGTTTGGATTCAGACGGAAAACTTACTCAAGTCAGCACCATTTATAATGATGACTTTAGCTGTCCCATAGCTGACACCATTTTTTTCCACTTGCAGTTTAGCTCTCTGGCTATCCTACAACACAACAAAAAGTGGTTCTAGCTTGGGGTCCTAGCTTTTGGGAGAGGTTGCTGTCCATAGTCTGAATACAGCATGCTGCAGTAGGCTTACCATTCTGTTTTCAATACTCTCTTGTCTAGTTAAACTCCTCTTCCTAATTGCCTGTCTTATTTAATTGCCTGAGGTCATACAAAAAAAATGCAATTCACCTCCACTTTTTTTTTTCAAATAATCACCATCCTAAGTTCTGCTATAGGAATGAACAGTTGGGAACAATGGACCTTTTCTTGACTTAAAGTGGTAAAGAGTCTTTGAGGACCTTCTGGAAATAGCATCTGGAAAGAAGGGATAATACTGGACAAGAGAGATTCTGTATATCTATAATCTATATAATATATTAGAGACATTGTGGGGAATGATCCCTTAATACTGTCACTAGTGGTCTTGCATCGCAGTGGTCCATCCCAAATCTATTATGCTTTGGGCACTTGGTAGTTTCACCAAATACCAGGGCTGATGGGGACTGATACTAGGGCTTTGGAGGAGGAAAGGCTAAATGAAAGGCTGAATTCCAAGGTCCTGAGATAAACCTGCACCTCCTATCTGCTCAAAACCTTTTGTACTTGATGTATTCTTTACTTTGGTTGTAATTTTAAGGCTGCCCAGTTTGCAAATATCTTCCCCTGTATTCATGTTTCCTCTCAGAAGTGCTAAGTGGAGAAATATAATCACCATTTCTGTGATTCTTTGTGATTTCAATTTTTTTCTGATACCCTCTGTCAGGGTAGTGAAGAGAATATCAGGCGGGATGCTGAGAGTATACTGGCAGCATTATCTTCTGACTGCAGTGACCAAGTTAACTTTAGCTTTAAAAAGTTGATTCTAGGCTGATTGTATGATCTTACTGACCAGACTTGTCCTTTCATCACAATGCTCCAAAGGTTTAATAGTGCCTTCAATGCTGAGAACCACCTGAAAGGCTTCATAGAAAAGGTGTGCTCTCCCAAACTCCTTACTGATGATGTCCAAATATATTCTGACAGAAGGACCTTTTCACACATAACCTAGTGTCTTAAATATGTCACTATAGTCTGGTTAAATAGGTTAGTGAGAGTATGGTATAAGCAGCCTTGAGACTTTATGGAGTACCTTATGGAAAACTCAGGGCAAGAAAGATTGAGTATACTGGGTGCTGATAATTATATTTTATGCTGTAGTGTCTGTACATTTTCTGCAGTACTACAGGCAAACTTGGCCTATGTTTAGACTAACTGTTTCTCTTCCCTGAGCTTCTTCATTTGGAGAGTCAGTTGGTTTAATTCAGGGTCAAATGAGGAAATGAGCCAACATGTAAAGATCTTAGACTATCAGCTCAGAAACAGGCATTTATTACACTAACAGCCTTTAAAATCCCTTCCCCTGAATTTCCAATCCAAACTAAATACTCCAGTTTGGTAATATAAACATTGGGCCTGATAAAGTTGTTTTCCCTCTCTCTAAGTGAATGATGGTTTTATGGACAGAGAAAGGGTGACAGAGTAGAATTTGGCTATGAGATGCCCTTATGCACCAAGTAACTTCTCAGCCACCTCCACCCCAATTCCATTACTGCATGTCTCATGGTCATTCATCTTCTTCATTAGAAGCTCTCAGGAACCATTTTCTAGGAAGCTTTTATCAAAAAGCTACAGTTACCCTAGTCTCTCTGACATCTTTCTCTCTTTTCTTTCATCCCACTCCAGTCAGATATTTACCTGCAACTGGGACATAGGTTTTCTGTGGAGCTCTTTAGGCTGTTACATCTTAGAGAGTTAACATCTCAACATATTGATTAAAAGGAAAGAAACAAACAAAAAACCAAAAGATAAAAAAAGGATACGTATCTTCAGCCAAATTAGCAAATTGAATGAACCCAACCAATAAAGTCTTCCACATTTTTTTGCCAGCATCAACAAGAAAGTTTTTTGATGGCATAACTATATATTTGGAAAACAAATGCTTTTAATGAACTTTATAAAACAGATGAAACTTAATAATACACAGTATTTCTAAGAATTCAAATTCAATGAAATATTCTCTTCCTGTGTATCTTCCAAATACTCCTTTGTATAGTATAAGATTTATCCAAGCCTACCTGTTGTGGCAGATATGTAAAGGCTGTGTGAAGTAAAAGAGGATTTCAGCTCAAGTAAACCATAACCTTTGCCCATTCATTTTTTTAATAGCAAGAAAAACACTAAATCTCTCATAATTGGGAATTTGGCATTTCTTGTATTACTGTGGAATCTACAGGCACAACTATGTTAAGGGTTCTATTCTGCTGTGTAAGATGTAATAACCAACTATCCCTCCTTTGAAGAGCTTTTTGTTAATGCAATGTTCCACTAAGGTAACTTAAATTAATTTGCCATGCTGCAATGCCTGCAGCAATAGCACTGTATTTCAGTGGATAAGTGAGTCCCCTCTGCCAGAGCTAAACAACTATAAGCAGCTTTCACAATGCAGAGCTAATTCCCTCATTGCTAAAAACTGACATAAAATGTAGCTGGTTGAGGGAGGGGTTTAATAATAGAGGCCTAACTTGAAGATAAGTTGAGGAAAAGTAAGTTATATATGCAGCTGTGTCCCATCAGGGATAAGAGATTTTACAGTGACAGCAGTGAAAGGCAGCCCAGTAATTGTTATTTATTCAGATGGGAGGTTAACGGTGCAGAACTCAAACTGTAGAATATCGAAACTCATTAAGACCATAAAAACTACTAGTTTGGTATATGGAGTGGTAGAGAAAAAAAAAGTCAAACTTAACTTTCATCTTTATATCACTCTTAAAATTTAAATTTGGAAGCTCTGGGCACAGTAAATATACAGGGCAACAAGGATTCCAGAGGAAAGAATCAGATAAATATCTGAGTTTTTACTCAGTCAGATATACTCAATTGCTGTACACTTATAGAAGAAATTTCACATCTAAGCATACAGTCTTCAGTTCCTTGTAGGATGCTTTGGGTTATAAGGTCCTCTCTAGGTTTGTTTTTTAACTCCTGTCATCATGAAATGCAGAAAGACACAAACCATAAGCCCATTGGTAATTGACATATCTGAAGGCAACTTGTGTATGCTTATGCTGCTGCTAAGCAAAGTTAAAAATCTAACAGCTTTCATGACAATTTAAAATCACATTTATTTCCCTGCATGGTAAACCACTATTTCTCCCTCTGCTTTTATTTTGCTTGTTCCTCTTGTTCTGTAACTCATGCATAATTTCACACCTGTATAGTTTCTGAAGAACTAGGATTTTCCTTATCAATTTAAATAATAAAGAAACTATTCGAAGAAACATACACACAGGCAATTCACAAGCTGAACTGAATGGACCCGGTCTGTTTATGCCAGCAGAGATTTTTCTATTGTAGCCTGCTGAGAGGTATTATACTCTTAATAATAATGTTAAAAGATTACAAAGCAAAAAAACAACTGTATAAAACCCCACAAGAGATAAGAGGTAGAGTACAAAGGATTTAATGCATTGGAGAAGCACAAACAGAATGCATAACTTGGGATGAGAACCAGGCAGCTTTAAACAAAGTGCTCTTCTTAGAAGACCTTCAAGGGTAAGTAGGATGTTTTTTTCTTCTAGGTAAATCTAAAAAAAAACTAGTGATTCTTTCCAGTGCTTACATGTAAACCTTCCTCCACCTGATCCTACTGGTCAGGTAGGACTGTAGTACTAGCAACACTTTGGGAAAGCAGTCAGCATCCAAAAGTAGAAGATTGGTTTTCCCACTGTTCCATTTCACTGTCATGCAAGGTTTCTTACACACCCAGTGGTGGAGATAGGAAACAGATGGTAGATGGGATGACAACTGAAAGGAAAGAGAGATGAAAAAAGGAACAGGTCAAGATCCCAGTAGAAGATATACTTTTGTGTGGAAATGAAGAGTCAGGTATGTGTTGTTGCCTCTGCTCCATCAGAAATAAAGCATTGTGCTGCTAGAAGCAGGCATTGCAGTTCAGCATGTAGCAGTAAGCTGAGGCAGCCGATACTAGCAACTTGACTTAGGTGCAGAGTGTTATGAACATGACCTGGACTGCGTTTTCAGAGAGAAGTACCTCACCCATAGGAGGAGAGTAGAGCCCCCCATGGCTAAGACAGTAGCTCCTATACTACCAGCAAAGTCTTGGCTGGCAGTGCTGTTTCAGGAAGCTCAGGACTCATCACAGTGCTGAGCACCAACATGTAGGCAGCAGCATCAAAGGGCTCTTTACCCTGGTGCATAGCCCTAGTCCCACTGCTCTGCCTGTCTGATACACCTTATAGCACCAACACTGCAGGAAGCAAATTCACATTACATGTGTGTAATGTCTCAGCTTAAATGAGGACAGAATTTCAAGCTACAGCTTAGTACCAGATTGAAAGTAGAGTTTATTCCTCTATGCTCCAGAAAATGGCAATGGTATAAGTAAGGGAGGAGGCATCTGAAGTGGGAAAGAAATATTGGGAAGCAAGGAAGGAGCTTTAACCCTCTTAAAAGCAGCTGTGCTCCCTGAGATCAGCTAACTTGATGTTTGTCAAACAGCTTGCCGATATTAGGAAATCTGCACAAGACTCACAAGACTATGCCCAATTAAGTTTGTTTGATGTGTAGTGGTAATTCTCAAAGGACTTGTGGTATCTTAAAGAACTAAATTTACTCCCCCAAACTGAAGCCAGATTCAGGGCTGTTACTGAAACATGTTAAATATCTGAAGAGCTCTGGAGAGAGAAATGCAGTCATCGAGATACTCTGTGTCTATGGTTGTCTAGACTGCTCCAGTGGAAAGCAGTGAAAATGTAAATCAGATATAAGTGTAAATCAGATTCTATGATCCTGTGATTCTATTCAGTTTGTCTATGCAATGCAGGATATGGGGGAAAAAATGCATGGTATTACCAAGGCAAAACCCCAAGGAGCCTGAATCTTTCCTTTCTGAATTCAATGAATGGCTGAAATTTTCCAGGGGATGCATTCAAAAAATCCATGTCATTGATACAGCACAGCTAATACAATTTTGGAACTAGATCGCAACATGCAACAGAGCCACAATGTATCTCTCAACTGTGAAATAATTTACCAGTACGTCCTAGTGCTGTGTAGGTAATTATGCTCATTATCTGTGAGCACATGGTGAAAGGAAATGTGAGCTGAAATAACTATATTTCCCCAACACAGTAGTCATCCACATCACTGATATAGTCATGGTCATTTTACGAATTCCAACAAAGTAATATCTAAGAAAAGTTATTAAACCTAATAATGTAACAGTGCCTGGTGCATGATTTTAATATTCCATTATTTATGACTTTATTACAGTAAAAAGAGCTTGAAATGTTGTTCCTACTCTAAGCTTGTGGCTGGATTTATTCCAGTCCTGTTGGTTGAGCATTCCAATGTTCAACCAATGATTGAATGATTGATCCAATGATTGATCCAATGATT
Source organism: Nothura maculosa (assembly GCA_032353885.1). NCBI lineage: Eukaryota > Metazoa > Chordata > Aves > Tinamiformes > Tinamidae > Nothura > Nothura maculosa. Next base: position 8,015,049 of record JAUBOD010000824.1, on the reverse strand, counting down.
GAACATTCCAATTCAACACCTAAGAGATTTGAGCATTATTCTTCATGTTGAGACCAGAGATTGATTTTTTTTCCAAAGATCCACTGCCATCTTGAAGTTAAGAGACTGTAGAAAGTATTTTGCTAGACATTTATGGGATTCCTAGGTTTTGGATTGTCATGTTCAAGGGATTGCTTTTTAGGTAAAAACAACTGAACCTCCATGGCAATAGCTTTAAGTTAAGCCTGTATTTAATTCTGTAAAAGCATTTTCTCCTCAGTCTTGGTGCCAAAATGATTGAAAAAAAAAGGATTTTTATTCAGAGTAATGTAGGTTAGACTAAACCATAATAGTAGTTTCTCAAGGTGCAAAAATCAATGAGGATGCCAAGGAGTGAGATGTTTTGGGGCTGTGTTAAAACCAGCTCCTGCTATCTTCACCCAAGGCTGCTACTCTGTCTTCTGGCTATCAGCAGACAGCAAACAATTAGGGTAAAGAATTGGAAAGGGCCCAGATACAGTTTTCTCAGCAGATTATTTTCTGAGGGTCTACTGGCAAAACTAGAGGGTAAAATGAGTCTATTCAATGGACTATGACTTCTGCCACTTCTTCCTACACATTAGAATGTGAATTCATATGCTGGACCTTAAAGTACTTCAGATATTTTGTCATTATACAAGTCATTTCTTCTCACAAGATTTCATGAAGTGCTACACCAAACTCTCCAGAATTCCCTCCAGAGCATTTCAATCAATTGCTTCTTTATGTCTTCCAGTTGGCAGTTTGCAACACCATTTTGAAAACAGTCACTTGTGATAGAAATACTCTCACCGTTGTTTCTTGCTACAAACTGATATGGTCTGCTCCTCAGAGCTCTATTAGTCTCTGAGGCTTGTAAAATGTTTCTCTTTATTTCTCATTGACTGAAACCACAGCATGTGGTTGGACCTCACTGTTTCTTTCTCTTTTTTTTTCATTTAATTCATCAAAGTACCTTTCCTACATCTCCTTATTTCAGCCTTTGTTTTTGTCAAGGAATGAATCTTCTTTTCTCCACAGTGAAACTGAATTATCTATGATAAACTTGGTTTGGAGCAGAAATGGTCATAGAATGTGTCAAACTTGGTTTCGGAGCTATTAACTGGAAAATTCAGTGCGGTCATGAGTCATTTAAAAATCATCAAGGATCACCTGGACCTGATTGTTTTTTGACTAATCAGTAAATTCCCTTTTCAAAAATAACAATACTAACTAATGAATTGATATTAACAATAACAAAAACAATAACATGTATCTCTGCAGTGTAAGCTGCTACAGTGAAATTACTGAATGTCCTGCAAATCCTGAGACGGAAAGTGGGAGAAATATTAATTCTACTGCACTTGTCAGTTTAACATAGTCAGGTCTGTGCATACCCCTAAAGTAGTTTAAATTATGAACAGCATTTTATATATATATATATATATATATATATATATAAAAATTATGACCAACATATAGGAACTTATAAATTAAGTTACTTTAGAAAATGATGAATCTATACAAGAGAGAAAAGCATTAGTTTCATTTTCCCAAGAAAGGTGAAAGCTGATGGCAGCCTTATCTCTGATTAAGTCATCCTTCCTGCCATCTTTCTTCATTCTAATATGATTTTAGAGCAATCCACAAACTGAGCTTTCTCTTCTCTTTTTCAATTGCCATTTTGTGTTCCTTTACTTAACACCAATATTTACTTCTTAACAGATATTTTTCCACTGTTTTCTCCTTCAAGACCATTTCTCCATTTATACTTTGCCTTCAACTAAACTCTATGGAAAGGGAGGAAGAATTCAGAAATATTCATAGAGTGAGATCAATGAGTCATTTCACTTGCTTATTCATTTCTGAGTGAGATCCCACACTTTTGAAAACTGAGTATGCAAGACCCTAATTAAAGAATTAAAATCCTAACTCTATGCAATGACCTTGAAAATTGAAGCACATAGCTTAAAGAAGGAATGCTTTTTCATGACATTAATTATTTACCTAACGGAAGCAACTGAGTGAAATTTCTATTATGATCAAGGCAGCAAAGTTCTCAATGGACAATGAGATTAGCAATAAATTCATTTGCCTGCATATCATTAAAAAAAAGGTTATAAAGTGTGTCTTGCAGCTAACCATGGGCGAATAGCACTAAAATCTGCTATTATATTTGCAGTGATTTCAGGATATGAACTCCTTCTTCAATCCACTTTGATTAACAACAAACAGCTGCAGCATTAATCATTTACAGGAGAGGAGGGACATAGGAGAGAGGAGTGGCTTTCAGAAGTGTATGAACACTTTAGCTCAGTGTTTATTTTAATTGGATGCTTTTGTACCCAGGACGGACTGCATGACAAAGTGCCTGCCTGACAATATGTATCAAGAAAGCCTTTGAGGTCCTTCTAGAATGTTAACAGATCTCCAAGGCCCATGAGGTTCAGATCCCTCCTGGAGTCTCTGGTCACACATGTAAGAGCACCCTGACTTAGTGGGACTGAATGTTTGCTTAGATTGATGCTTAGATTGATCTGGAGAAACACTGCTCAGGCAGAGTGAGCAGGAGAACATGGTGCAAAAGAGAATAAGAAGAATCATTTTCATAAGACGGTTACATATTTTCTCCTGTAAGGCCAAGGAAGAGAAATCAAAAAGGAGTACAAGTTCTCTATGGAAAAGCAAGACAATGTATTAGCCAATATTAGAACATTTCATGTAATATTTAAAAATATATGAGCCAGGAATCGGCCGTTACTACCTCCTGGTTTAAGCAAAATAAGTCCTCCTTTCTTTAGCTCTGCTTCACACCACCAAAAATTGTACCAATAATACCAGTAGCCATTGTACCACTACAGGAGAGAGTATGACATTCATTCCCACACCACATTCCTTTCCAGCATCTAGGGAACTATTACTTAGTTACTTAGATTTTCTTATATTCAGACTTTGGGATTTAATACTTCTCAAGGGATTTGTCTTCCTCGGCTTCGTTCACTTTTTCAACTTTCCAAACTGTTGACTGCCTCAACACCTTGTTTCAGTGTTTTCCACTCCAGCTCCCTGTGCCTTATAGGGCAGGCTGCCATTGCCCCATGACTATCTGTACATATGTCATTAGTCTACCCATAAACATGTGAAGTCTGTGTGTGGCTACTAGTGAAAATTCCTGTCTGGAATTAGCTGGTCATTTTTAAAATTCATCAAGCATTTTCTCTCACAGTCCTTGCTCTGTAAGGAAATTATTATGTCTTTAGGGACAGGGATATTGATCAAACAATGTTGCCAAGTGCTACAAAACCAGAAGTGATTTAGCATCACCTATTTTCGAAAAGGCAACATGACACAGCACATGTTGCTAAATACCCCATAGGCTTGGCTTAATAGAACAGATCATTTTTGTGACTATCTGCTACAGGCCTTTCTTGCCTTCACATCAACCCTTGACATGAATGTTAATGCTGAAATGTTTATATGATCACCCTGCATCTGTTGCATTTCTTCAGCTGCTCTTATTTTGAGAACATAGCTGGGAGGATTGTGAATTTGTTCATCCTTTCTGAGATGGCATTGCCTAAGCAGTCAACTAACAGTGGGTAAGACAGTCCACAGAGCAACCCTGTCCACCTTATAACCCATATTTTAGCAGAGGTCAACCAAACACTTAAGATGCTATAAAAATGTTGTTTTCTCCATATGGAAAATCATGTTACCCAACCATGTGTTGTAGTTTTCACAAAGATAAAATGCAATGGAGAGGCAGCTCATTTAAAAACTAGCAGCACATTCTCTATGGACCTCTGATCAGCTGAATGGCTGGACTGCTGAACTCCCTACAGGCACAGTGAAATCCAACATTAAATCCCCTCTCACAGTTATGCCGTGAGAATACACTGAAGTGGTGAGCCCAGGCATCTGACGAAACCCTATCCAGGCAGTATCTGCCAGGAATGTTCTCCTCAGAGCAATGGGAAAGTTTGAGGGTTTTTTTTATTATTATTATTTTGTTTGTTTGTTTCTTTCTTTCTTTGCCAGTAATTTTCAGATAATAAACTTATTAGTGATCAAGTTAACTTTTTATAAATGGTACTAAAACCAAATATACTGTGCTTTTCTGACTGCTGTATCTTTGCCTCAAGAAACCATAACTAACACCACCAACCATTAATTTATGTCCAACTTCCACAGTCACAGCTCTGTTTTGCCACTTAGGTTTATGGAGATTTCTCTTGACCCCAAGCATGCAAAAACACTCAGTCAAGTTTCTCAAGCTATAATAAACTTCCTGGAGGTAGGGATCTGCTATATACAATTGGAATTGATGATGTGCATTTTGATATTCCAGAGTGTCTGAGAAATTCTTGGCTTTCTGTGAGACAGGAGATTTAGCTTGACTCTAATACAAAATAAATCTGAACCTAGAAGGAAAATAGAATGCCAAGAATAATTCATCTTTTTTCTACCAGTAGCCTTCTTTTACTGGAGGAAAAACTGTTTTCCTCCCTTGAATGGCAGCACAGATATCAAGAGATAATTCTTTTTTCCTCTCAAGCTTTCTTCCATTTCTCAAGCTAATTTTAAAATCCATTTCTTATCTGTGAATTCAAGATTACTGCTACTGCTATTGATGATTTTTCAGCAGAAGGCTTATATAATAGGCAGCAGTGTTATTTTTTCCTGATTGAAACAGAGACTCATCATCTCCAGATGATAACAGTTATGAATACTTGTACTTTTCTACATGAAATAGCAATATCTCTCTTCTTACTTTCCCTTTAAAATGACCTCACCTAACTTACACTCCCTCTTGCTCTTATAGTTGCTTTTGGGTTTTTTTGGAATGCTACTAGTTCAGAATGATTCATTTTCATTTAAGTTTGACCTGTGTTCACTCCAGACTGTAGTTAAGCCTAATTTTGCGCATAATTCTTGGAAATCATCGCTCCTAAGGTATGTCTAGCTGTGTAAATGGAAGTCACCAGCAACATAGAAAAATTTTAGGTATGTAGTATAATAAATTAATATAATAAATAAATAATATATATTCTTTTGCATTTCACTGCATAATAAAGATCTATGCAGGCTTCTAAAAGACTACAAAGACTGAAGCCATCTAGCCATCTCATTTGTATTGCTTAAAGCATCACTCTGCTAATGGTTTTATGAACAAGCAACTAAAAGTCCACTACGGAAAACTTATTACATATGTACCACTTGCAACAATATCAGATTTAGAAATAATGCAATTGAAATAATACATAATAAGAGCAAAATGCAGTTCAGTATGCTAATATACATACAAAAACAAAGGCAACATAATCTTCAAAAGTACAAGCATGCACATTACTCAACATATGACAATTTGAAAACACACAGAAATCTCAAAGGGAAGCCCCTTGTTCTTTGCTCAACCTCAACCAGGGACAGTATACAAAGATCTTAAAAAATGTCCTTTCACAGACATCAGCTGATCACAATTGTGTAATGACTGAGATAATTCATAAAGACTGAAGGGTAGGGAAAAGAAGATCTGTCTATGAACGTATTAACATGAAGGGAAGATTGTGCCTTCAAACTAGACTCTCACTTCCAGTGGCAATATTCATGTTGCTGGAGAAGAGAGAGTGCAAAATTTCATAGCATTTGCCCAGTGCATTGAGCATTTTTACATCTCTATCAGTTAGCGAAATAGCTTGAGAGATTTATTGTTTTGCCAGAAACTGAAATGCATTCATCACCCCAAAAGAAAGCAGGGAAGAAGTGAAGCTAAGGATGTTGTCAGAACTCATTATCAAGCTTAGCATGTCCCAAGGCAAATGTAGGGAGTAGGGGGAGACTCATAAATGGAAGAAATATGTAAGATATTATCCCAAATCTGAGAAAAAGTGTTATAGATGCATTGTGACAAGAAATTAATATCAGCAACAATCCACACAATCAGCCATATGATGATTCTGGTGTGTGATAATGAGTCTAGTTCTCAACCAGCAGCATGGAGGCAGGCAGCTATGAAGGCAGAGCATATGAAACTCTGGCCAAGCACAGGTTGCTACCACAGAACTCTTCGGCAGGAAATTTGCAATTACATAATTAAAAGAATAGACCAATTAGTCTTTTTGGCTGAAGGACATTGCACACAGGTCTCCACACTGCTGCAAGGGATTCTGATCACCTCCATCTCCATCTCCGTACAGCATAATAAGCTTCGCCAGCTCTAGGCAAACAACTGAAATAAAAGCAGCACTTGTTCTATCCCGTGCTATAGGATGAGCAGTTTGTCTGGATTTGTGAGCTATAGGATTATATCCATTTACTGAGAGTAATTAGAATAGGGCATGTTATATAACAGATAATAGCCAGAGCAAACACAATAGGGGGTTACTCAGTAAAAAAAAAAAGGCAGAAAAATGCAAATTATATATTATGTCTGTTTCCATGTACTTGAACATATGAAGTCAGATGAAACATATCAAGCCACAGTTACTTGTCAGTATAAGTATTCAAGCTGTTGTTGCATTATACTGTTAGGTGAATTATCAGTTTCTTCTTCAATTTGATTTCTCTTGATGACATGTTCAGCTTTACTGTGAACTTTCTTTTAAAAAAAATCTATAAAATAAGTAATGTCCTTTGCCTGCTGATTATAGTACCACATATAACAAAGAAGGGTTGAGAAAATCACAATCCTTATCTTTCAGAGCTACAACCAGAAGGCAACTTAGTCTTCACATCTTTTGGTTGTACACTTCTGCCTTCATAGTCTAACAGAGCAGCAAGCAGCAGCAGCATTTTAAGCATTTGGGATGGTGCTATATTCTTTGCTCAAAGATATACCATTTCATCAAACAGGCTTAAAATGTTTTGTATATGTTCTTTAAAAGATGCATGGTCCACTGGAAAAGAAATGGTTTAATTAATAAATTATATTTCATTTAGACTTTCCCACCTGCCAATCACAGGAATATATTGCTTTTCTGAATATGAATAAACAGAATTATACACACTATTCTAGATATTGTCCCACAAGTACTTTATGCAATGACATTGATATATCCCTACATCTATCAGAAACATCTCTCTTGTGATTGCATTTGATTTTCTTATATGACATCAGTGGCTATAATCATACACTGATCAGTCAGTACCCTTCTATCTTTTTTTCTTTTGTCATTTCTAAATTATGAGCTTCCAGTTTTTATAGGCATACCTGCAATTAATCCTGGCACACATTACTTATCCTTTCATTCTGATATTATTCTTTGTGGACTGAAGGATGCTCAGTTCTTCTCTCGATTTATTTGGATCTCTCTCTATTTGTAACTCTTAGTTCTATGCCACCCAGAAACATGATTGCTGCTTCTCTGTAATAAGATACTTTAACAAAATACTGCATAAAAATGTTTTCTACTTCATTTTCTCTTATACGTAGCCTGTGCATCTTTCACATACTTGCTTTTTAGAGGCTAGCAAAACATAATTAAGTTATATGATATGTTCTTATATACCGAGTGGTAAAAAGAAAAAAAAAAAAGGTTTTGTCTGTGTAGTTCTGTAGGAATAAATATACAGTAAAACTATGTGTCTTTTCTCTTCCTCTGTACTGAAATTAGTGAGAAGCTTCACTGAGAAGCTCCAGAACTCTACTCTTTTAGTTTGTACCCATGTGAAGGATGGTAACCAGATGCTTTTCCTACTTTAAACAGTGCCCTTTCCTGTCTAAAATCTAACACGTTTGCTCTCAGAAGACAAACTACTTTTCTATTCTCCAGACCCATTCTGATGTCCAGTTTATGCTTTTCAACAATGTTTCCGGTATAATATAATATTTCCTGATGTGTGTATGGCTTTCACAATCTCTTCCATTCTTGTTCTCTGTTTCCCCAATGTTTTCCATCTTAGAAAATATATTTTTTTTCAGATGATATGAAAGGTCCCAGATACCTAAAAATACCCCTGCAATGGCCTCCAGGAAGGAATGCTAAAGCAGAGAGAGCATAACAGAATACTATGATATCTTTCATGGGTACATGCTTCCAGTTTCTCATATCAGAGGATTATTGGCTTCCTGAGCTTACAGTAGCAGATAGTTCATCATGTTTAAAATAGGCTGATGAATCTACTCTCCATGAACTTTTCTAATTGCTTCTATTTTAGTAGCTGAAATGTTCTGTTGGCACAATTTGATTATACGCTCTATGAAAAAATATATTTATTCTTTCATTAATTGCTGTTCATTTGCTGCTTGTAACTTCATTAAGATGCAAACAGCAACACAGGAAGTTACATCTCCATATGAGGGGAACTTCTTCACTGTGAGGGTGACAGAGCTCTGGAACAGTCTGCCCAGGGAGGTTGTGGAGTCTCCTTTTCTGGAGGTCTTCAAAACCTACCTGGATGCCACCCCGTGCCCTGTGCTCTGGCTGTCCCTATTTGAGCAGGAAGGTTGGACTAGATGACCTCCAGAGGTACCTTCCAACCTTAAACATTCTGTGATTAAATACCCTCTGTTTCTGATACTGTAAAAGAAGATATTTGGGATAAAGCAAAAATGTAGATTTCCTTGTGCCTACACCTCTGGTAGGGCACAAATCAATCCCTGAAGGAGCATTTTTCACTCTACTGAACAGAGAAATTCACAAGTTATTATAAGAAAATTACTAGCTTTTAGATTGCTAAAATCAAGAGAGAAATCCTATCTTTATTTCTATCAAATTCTGTGTTATAACCCACTCAGTGCTTTTGTCCAGAATTTAAATAATTTAAGTCTTTAACTAAATTGTTTTTCTCCATTAGTTTTCTCCATTGTGGTTCTAAAAGCCAGTATTTTCTGTCATGAAAAATAAAGTGAATCCTTTCTGGAAAGAGATAATTTAGAGTAGATTCTCTATCCAAAAGGAGTATGTTCCAGCATAGATATATCTAAATTTCCGTAAATATCATAGCTAAATATATTTCAAATTATGAATTTCCAATCTTTTACTACTGGTGATGTATAAAATCATCAAAGTACGCAAAATACACAGGAGGCCAAGCTTTTTTCAGTGGTGGCCAGTGATAGGACAAGGGGGAATGGGTGTAAGCTGAAACACAGGAGGTTCCACCTGCAGG
>JAUBOD010000824.1:7990672-8005841 GCA_032353885.1 Nothura maculosa | reverse complement strand
GTGCCTGCTGGAGCGGGAAGGTTGGACCAGATGATCTCTAGAGGTCCCTTCCAACCTTGAAGATCCTATGATTCTATGATAAAATCTGCATATGAGTATGTACATGTAAAATACTTTAGCTATTATATCAGAAAGGGAAATATGTAAGATTGACGGGAAAATTGAGATTCTACATGTAGACCTGGATGAATGACGAAATTTTGGCTCAGACAAAATGTCTTACATTTCAGAATTTGTTTTCATTTCAAATTGAGTTTATTCAGACAAAGAAATAGTCTGAAATATTACTACTCAGAAACACTGAAGTAATCAATAGAGAAATGATATTTTAATTTGGCTTCTTATACTCAATGTATAGAAGACAAAAAGATGATATTTTTGATAGTGAAATGTCAGAAAAAAACCTTCCCTACCAACATTCTGAATTAATTGAATTTCTTTTTATCCCAATAAGTTATTCCATAGGAAAATACTGCAACCAACTCATTAATGGTCTTTCGTAAAAAATATTTGAATGGAATGTGTCACTTTCAGGGAGAAAGAATGCATGAAGGAGTAAGAAAATGGGCAACACAAGCAGCACTTGTAAAGCTGATGATATTATAGCATAGCAGAGCAATTTCCTTTATTTTTGTGTTGGTACTACAGAGCTAATGTTGATACTTCAGGATATTTCACTGTAATGGCACCCATTTTCAAATTCTGCTCTCCTGACCTTAAATCTGGCTTTACGCCATTGTCCTACAGACTAGAAAAATTGAACAATCACTGGAGAAAATAAGCCATCATAGTATCACCACATATATTTCATACATGATCACATACATATCCTTTCTAGCAATATGCTATATTTGTTATGCAGGTATGTCTCTGTGCTACAAAAAATCAGTTAAGATCTCATGGTTTAGCAAAGCAATGTCCACAAACACCAAAACTTGCATATCAAGAGATATACCCTACATGAACTTTAATCTATCATTTTGTTATTTTGTTATCTTTTTGGTTACTGATGCACTTGGATTGGTAGTCTAAGGTGAGTTTTGAGAACAAGGGGTGAAAAGGAGTTTTCTGTGTAAATCTACTGACTTTTGGGAATATTGTCATTGCATAGGCTTTCACTGTATTTTACTTGGCTCTTCCGGGATAAGCTGTGGACAGACAAAGGGAAAATTTCAATGATGCAACATGACTTTTAATAGACTTTTGCATGATTTATTGATGTAAATGTTCTGTAAATAAATGGTTGGACATTAAAGGGCAAATAAAATGTTCTTTTCTCCTTAACAGACCGTTTGGAAATGAACAGTATGAATAGAACATAGTCATTACCACTTTATGTCATTTCAGTCTACTGTCAAATTCTTTTCATATACAAATTCACTTTGTTTTGTAATCTTGAATACTTAGAAATCTTGCATAATGAAACATGTTATTTACACTGCAGATGACTCACAAATAATTACAAATAAAGGGTATACAAAATGATTAAAATATATCCTTAAATGAAAAGCAAGGAAGATAGAGTAGATGATTTGATTAACTATAAATGCTTACATATTTGTCCATATATTTTTAATATGAACTTGCTAGATGATGTATTTGAGGATTTTGATCAGGAATACTAGATTTTATGCCTTCATTACTGGAAAAGAAGCAATATTTCCAGACATAATGAGCTGCTTAGGAAACAACTATGAACCTGCAGAGGATTAAATGTAGTTATTTTAGAAAACAAAAATAAAATATTTGACATTGTAAAATATAAGCAGTTTAATTCATGCCATACAGATACATCATATATTAAACCAATACTGTAATATGGCATTGTAAATAAATTATAACAGAGCAAAATTTTTAAAAATAAACAATTCACATGGCATTTGTATCATAAAATAGCAGATATATAGTGTTATTTACATTGCAAACCAAAGAGATAGTAACCCCATGAAACTGCAGCAAACAAATTGGTCAAAATAGTAATCACAGACCTGATTCATAAAATACACAGAAATGTACGTAGAATGTATGGGAAACAAGTCCCTATATATCTGAAATGCTGCATTAGATACTAGGTGTGTGACTCCTGTCTAGAGTCACCCAATGAGGTATGGCTACAGACCTGCCATCCTTGCAGAGAAGTTTGCAAAAGGCCTAGCTAAAGCCCACAACATACGAGTAGGTGTCCTCAGGAGCTTTGATCTAGGCTCCCAGCACCCCAATGTTGCCTGGTCACTTGAGCACATGCAAGACTGCAGCTGAAATAGCCCATGTGATGAAGCCTGAAACCCAAATGCAGGCTGGGGAAAGCGCTTTCTTCTTCCAAAGTGGGATGTTTTACACATTGGTAAGCCATATTACGGTTCCATTTACAGACTATCCATTACCCAGCAAACACAATGCTTCCAGAATTACTGATGTTTTGTACAGTGGTCGGCGTGAGATGGTTTCAAAGTTTTTGCAGACTGTTAGCCCAAAGATTCCTATTAGCTGTAACAGAAGCCATATGGTTTCACTTTGCAAGGCTTATCTGGAGGTAGGAAGTCTGCAGTTGTTTGGAACACCAGGTTTCTCATATAGCAGTATTGACAAATGTTTTCAGTGCACTGTAACCATCTACTTGATTAGTATAGGTACAGAAATAGCACAAATCAGTCCAATACACAGCAACATTCAAAATTCCTATCACAAAGGTCCACTGGAATGTGAACCTTACATGTGGAATCCTAGCATAGTATTTGAATATTGACCCTTTCAGTAATGAACATTTAAACAAGGATTATTAAAAGTGACACCCACTCTCTGACCCATGACAGCATCAGAACTACTCAGAATAAAATTTACCTGTAGAAACTCGAACACATTTCACATGGCACAGATGATCAGTGTTTCAATATTGGCAATTGCATTTGAATGGTGTTGGTTTCACACATGGCAATGGCAAAGAAGAGGGGTTTAAGAAAATAGAGTTTGATAAATGAGCTATTGGTGCCTCACCATTTCCTTTCCTTTCTTTCTTTTTTTCATTATTGTTCAATACATTTTCCATTTAAGAGAGTAAGTGGTGAAAATCATGTTATCATGCTAACACTTGAAATTCCAAGTGGATTTGCCAAACTGAAATTTATGACTATGCGTCTGCACTTGCTGAGTAGTGTATCAACAAGTCTTGTACTTATGCACATCAACTCTAGAGCACATGAGATGTGCTCAATGCTCTTGTGGTCTGCCCTAGCCTTATATCCAACAGATCCACACAAAACTACATCTATAGTGTGGCCTTTTATGTAGGATTTCCAAATATCTGTCAAGTCAGTCAGGCTATTGATCTGCTTGGACCAAGCAATGCCAAAATATAGAGAAAAATGGTACTTCTAAAGTGGTAAAGTAGCAACTTGTTCATATGGTAGAAAGGGAAGGTAATGTGTGAAAGTGGTCCCCAGATGTTACAGAATCATAGAAAGATAGAGAATTACACAATTTTTTGCTTTTTTTAAATGATGAGATAATAATAGCAAATACCACTTGGGTAGTATTTTGAGCACTTGGCAGTGTAATTGAACTCATACTTTTCCTATCATATCAATGCAATTCTTAAAAAAAAAAAAAAACAGGCTCAGTCAATGATTTCCATTGTATAAGCTGTATCTATATAATAAGGACAGTTAAACAGTTTGAATGGAGTTGGCTGCTGGATTGCATGTATTAATCACCTAGAAAAGGTATCCAAATATATTTTTTTAGCTCTTCTTCTGTTAGCTTCAAGTGAGAGTATGTGAGGGAAGAAATAAACACTTCATGAGCATCTGTTATGCTATCAACAATTTTTTTTTAAAAAAGCAATTTTCCTGCTGTATCTTTTTTTATTGAGTATACACATCTCTTGCATGTCTTAATATTCTGTCTTATCTGATTACCTTTCAAAGACTTTTCTTTGAAATGTGTAACAGAGGTATCCCGGTCATAGTCAGGAATAAAATGTTCTTTAGTAGAGTTTACTCAGCAAAATACTTTTTTCTGGCTATTCCTTTACTAATATAATAAAAAAATAATTAATGGACTAGGCTAAACAGAGTTGACAACGTTGAATGAAATCCATATGATTTATTTACTTTGATATCCAGATAATTTAGAGTGGAGTCTCCTTTCTTGGAGATCTTCAAAACCTGCTTGGATGCAGCCCTGTGCCACGTGCTCTAGGTGACCCTGCGTGAGCAGGGGTGTTGGACTAGATGACCTCTGAGGTCCCTTCCAACCTTAAGCATTCTGTGATTCTATGATAATTTGTCCATTGTGTTGGACTTTCAGATGAAATGGGAAGCAGAAATGAGAACATTTTTTGATGAAGGCTCATGCCAGTGTCCATGGTAAAGTTTTCATTGAGAAGATCTATTAGAAAGATAGCTGATCTATTGAGTTTCTCTCAAGAATGCCTGAATAAGAAATATAAGCTATTCAGTGATTATCCACATGAACTTTGAGAGTTTTATTTTGTTGTTTTATTGTTCACTAATAAACCATAAATGAGATTTTGGATTTATATATCTTTATGAATCAGGTACTGTGTAAAGGTCATGCAGTAAAACAGCTCATTACTTTTCCATTTCAAATGCATTTATGAGGAATCATATTAGGATGGCCCCACCGCAAGGTAGCTAGAAGCATGAGAAAGGAGTATTTTCTACTGAAATGCCATTGAAATGCTAGCATTTAGACAAGCAGAACTTATTTGCTTGGTCCTGTGAAGAGCAATAAAATTTTTATTTCATTTATAAATAATTATATGAGTACTAGTCTAAAACTAGATGCATTGAAATAGAAGATGTATAGTATATTGTATATTGCTTTCCTTATAGAGTGTATCTTACATTTCTAATATGGCAACAAACAAGTAAATTTGTTTAGGACAATCTGAAAGGACCTCATTATATCAAACTACATTATAGCAGGTCACACTATGAGAGCAAGATGGGAAGCCACTGAACAGTGCAGGCATGTTATTAAAAGATCATTTGGGGTTTTCTTAGGCTGCTTCATCCTTATAATGTCTATTAAAAACATACCTGCAGGAGTCTGTAAAGTTTTTTCTTCTTGTTTGAGGTCTTACTCAAACAAATAAGGCTTTGGAAAAAGGAACAGTATAAAAAGCAAACTGCCTGTTCTCACTCTACAAGCATCATATCACCAAAGCTGGCTTGAAATGAGGCAGAAAGGGAAAATTAAGAAATATCAGTGGAACTGAAGATAAGAAGGCCATTGAAAAAAAGTCACATTTCTTTTAAAGAAGGCCCAGGTTATTGGCACTGCTTCCATTTGCTTAAGAAAAGCAACTTATCCGGAAGCGATTCAGGATAGACATTCCCTGATCTCTGCAACTTCCAAGATTCACAGATAGCATCTGCTTTTGAATTTCCCTGGGATTCCATGTGGAGAAAGACCCCCTGCTGTATGGAGGTCTGTGTAAACAGTAACTCACAAATGGCAGTTGTAAAACAAGAAGAATAAACTTTCAAGTACATTTTGTTAGAAGCTCATCAGGTCACAGCTATCAAGATATACATTTATTATAGGAAGAGCAGTACAAATGTTAAAGCTTTTAAGATCATATGTAGATCACTGCACACACACAATTTTCTCATGGCCTACACATATGGTACATCAATTTATTACATAGACTCAAGTCCCCATAGAGGGATTAATACTGAATTTTGCTGTGTTAAACTGGTGCTGTGGCCTTGGATCATCCTTGTTCAGTGACATAACACAGGTTTGATTACTAGATCTGTTATGCACTTCAACTGCTCCCAGACGAAGGCATAAATGACAGAACCAAACTTCACTGTTTTGTTTTCAAGTAGTTAAGTCTTTGGTTAGTGATAAATTCAGTTGGTCTGGTGAAGCAATCAGAACTGAAATAGCAGTTTTCAACCAGAGATACCTACTGTAACTTCCAGACAATTAAGGCTGCCAAATAAATTCCAATAAAGAAACTGAAAAGAAGCTAGAGATAATTTCTATGGGCCCTGGCTCTCATGGCAGATGGTTTGTTTTGCCAAATAGCTGGAAAAGTACCCAGACTTGATCCTGTTAACACTCTGTTGGTTTTGGTGTACAAAGATCTTGGTTTAAATGTACTGCTGAGCTTTTCTGTCCAAACATGAGCTCACCGTCTAGTCTGCCACACCCCTCCCCAGTAGAATGTAGCCTCCTGCTTTAAAATAATATTCAGGTTTACATGGTACTAAATAAATCTTTTAGCCATTAAGTTGACAGAAATATCTAGAGACACCACCTTATTCTCTGCTTATTACTGAAAAGGAAATAATTCACTATCATTAATTATGTTATCCTCATCTGTGTAAGAAATTGTAAACAAACTGCATCAGCCCATAAGCATCACAATGCTCTAAATTCTGATGGAGCTCCACAATTATTTAATGTCACAAAAAATTGCTTTAATGCTACGTGGCCTTTGTTAATAGTACAAGGGTTTGTCTTGTTACCTAGTATAGAATGTTGGTCGGTTCCAGTCTGAGTATCTTCAAAGCCTTTCAGGACACTAAAATAACAATTCAAAGTGCCCTAAACATGCTTGTACTCAGTAGAGCTTAGCCTTTTCCCATAGGGGTGTACAGACGCTGAGTGGGTGGAATGGGGGTCAATCTTCATATTAAAAGTTCAAAATATTTTGATTCAACTTGCAAAATGGAGGAATTGGAAATCAGACAAGCAGCAGTTTCCAGGGTTCAGAAAGCTGAGTAAAATTGTGCTGCACAGAAGTGCTCTGCTCTCAGCAACACACAGGCCACTCATATGTGGGAATGCACAGCCAGGCAAATATACCTCTTCCTTCAATAATCTTAATTTTTCATTCATATATACAATTTAGCTCTGCATATATATGTCCTTTTTATTGGAGTTGTTTGCAAGCACATCAGACAGGGACTAGTCCTCTGGTTTTACTTGAGTAAGACTTTAATCAAAGGGAAAAGCCAAAAGATGAAACTAAGGCATGAAAGATTAATCATTCTCTCGAGTTACTTGCAGAGGAAATTAAGACCAGTCTGAACAAATCACCAATTAAATTAGTGAGTTCAGCCTTGCTTCAGGCTCCTGGAAGGGAGCAGAGACTGCGATTACTCAAGCCAAAGCCCAAGCTTGACCTTCATGATTTTTCCATTAGATGGGGGAGCCAGGATCACAGATGCAGACAGCTAGCAAATTACTATCAGTTTTTCTTGATGAGCTATTGTGTGCAAAGTACAATTAATTCTTAAAGGTTTTGGGAAGAGACTGAACTATGACTTGATAGGCTCAGGCTGTTAAGTTCATGCCAATAACAGTGGCTTGTTTGGCAAAAGTCTCTCATAATCGCAGTGTCACCCCACTGAACAAAACACAAACCACAAAGGCAACTTCACTAGCGTTCAGTTACTTCTTTGAAGTTGGATAGAGGGGTTGAACAAATTGGCAATGTGAACAGAAGATGATTTGTGGTTGGGAAGCACTTCCTGGCCTCTCTGCTTCAAGCCACGGGTCTGACGTGTGACGCACCAGCACACTGGACAATTAGACTATACATGGTCTTCTCAACACAATGTGAAACACTGAAAAGAGTAACTGCTGAATTTTGGTAAGCCGAGGAAGGTTAAAATCAACTCAAAATAGGACATAAAGTCAGTACTAGCAGTGGAACTCACTGCATTCAGTAAAAACAGCATCATGTCTCTCACAGTGCTCCTCTGCAAAACTCCCATCTGTGTTACTGATCTCTGGGCCCTGATATGGCCATGATTAATACCCTCTACAAAAGAATCTTCTCAGTTTTGGGGCTGATGATGATCATGCATCCAATTAAAGCAAGGTCCTACTTGTCCTGTCATTTCTGTTTCACAATTGAACCTTAACGCTGGGGTAATACTGGCATACTACTGAATGCCAGACAAAAGACACTAATGCTAATTAAATTCCAAATTCAAGATGACTCCTAGCATTGCAGAACCACTTAAAATGAATGATGACCAAAAGCTTCTGCAAGAACAGAACTTGCACAAAGGATTGTAATTTAGAAGATACCTAAAAGACATTCAGCATTAATACTTTAAAAATAAATATTTTAGTGATATAAGTTATTATGTATGCCCTACAGTTTTCAATGCTCCAGATTTGAAATGTAGAGATATTATAAAAGGTGCAGTGAGCAAAAAAAGAAACACACAATAAAAAGAATTTTTAAAGAGAGTGGTGAAGATTATTCCTGAATCATACAGACCTTTTGCTTCTGAATATAAGAGAAGAAAGAATTCCCTAAGCCATAGTACAAATGGCATGGACAGTACTGCCATCCCTATCTGAGAGGTGAGTACTGCACCTCTACTTTGCAAAACAGTTAAAACCTTGAAGTACAAGGCTGAGCTTCACCGAGGTTCCCTGTCTGCAGTCAACTGCTACTTCTTCACGATCACGCACAATACAGGGGAAATCCCCTGTTACAGAAAATGCATAACTGAAGAAGAAGGAAGAAAACATTCAGGTGCAAGATAGACACTTAAGGTGTAAATTGTTGATGTAATCAAAAATAATTATAAATCCATTAGCAAAGATTTGCTGAGGTTTGAAAAGTTGTTTGCATCATAAATGTCTTATTATAGCTTGGTTTTGGGAGTTTTTATTTACAATTTAATAAATGTGACCATAAATGATCCCTCTTCTCAAAAGATGGAGCTCCTGAATGTTAAGCCAAACAATCTGCTTTTTTTCAGGCTTCCAATACTGACTTTCACATAATGTCTTTCACTGCCTCACTTGAAGTAAACCACTGTGAGATGTTTGTGGCTAAACTGATTCAGCTGATAAAGCAGCAAATGCAAACTGGACCTGTAAGGTAAATAAAACAGAATCAAGAATAAACATTGCCACACAGTTGATATTCAGGTTATTTTTAGTGCAATTCCAGGAGTAGTTTGCTTTGTGTTGAGCATTTTTTGTTGCTTTTCCCCTAGATGTTATGACATTTTGATTTACCTTCATCTCTGTTACTGAATCCAGGCTTCTCTGCCAAGCCCACGGAGTGTCTATTTTTAGCTCCATGAGCTACTAATCTAGTTTCTCTGACAACTGCAATTTCTTGGGAGAAACGACTTGTGGTGTGTTGTCTTGGAGCTACGAGCTCATTTGAGAAACCAGCTGACCTTTACAGCAAGTGGGACTCACGGGCCTGCATTTCTGCAGGGCTTGGATTTCATTGCCACAGCCATGTGTGTGAGGGCTGCCCTTCCTGCAGAATTCTGCCTTTTTGCTTTGCTTTCCTGGCAATTACACAAACTGTTTAGTATACATGGAAAATCTGTGAGTTTTCTCAGCTCTTCAGGACAATACTATTTCTAATTCCATTTCCCTGGAGAGAAGGACAGCTTGCAGTGCGGAGGACTGCAGGCTATTGCTTCTTCCCAAGACACATTTTCCCACGGCCTCTCTACCCAGCACTGCATGGAAATCTCCACAGACGCCTAAGGGCCACAAAGACAACAGCAAATGGAACAGAGACATATGTGAATCGTGTAGCAGCTCAGCAACCACAGCCCACTTGCTTGAGGATATGAGCCAGGCCAAGATCCTTGAATCCCTGGGATGGCAGCTCCTTTAGACTGAGCTCTGTTTAGACTTCAGTAAAAGGCAAAGTACTAACATGTGAGGAATTGCATTTTAAGGCCTGACATTGAGAAGCAGCATATCACTATCATGCTTTAGACCAACGGAGTCAAATGTAGGTTTTACCCAATATGATCTGATTGGATTTTTTTGCAAAAAGTGTTTGACAAAATACTGCTATCTGCAAAATGAGCTATAAATCTGCCCATCTGCCCTATAAGGAAAGACTAAGCAAGCTGGACCTGTTCAGCCCAGAGAAGGCTGAGGTGGGGATCTGGTAAGTGTATATAAATACCTGAAGGGAGAAAGTGAAGAGGAGGGGATGGTTCCTATGGAGTGGTGGCCACTCATAGGATTATAGGAAATAAGCCATAAACTGAAGCACCAAAAGTTCAACAGGAACTTAAGGATAAATTGCTTGACAATGAGAGTAATAGCACTTGAACAGGCTGCCCAGGGAGGCTGTAGAGTCTCCTTCTCTGGAGATCTTCCAAATCCACTTGGACGCAGCCCTGTGCTCCGTGCTGTAGGTGACCCTGCATGTGCATGGGGGTTGGACTAGATGATCTCCATAGGTCCCTTCCAACCTTAAGGATTATACGATTCTGTGAAATGCCTGCTGGCTGCAAGTTCTTTGGAGAAGACCATATACAGGACTGTTTCTTGAAGAAATGATGATGAGAACACTAGATTATATTGTAGACCACATTCCCTTTTGTTATGATACAATATTCTTCCAAACATGCCTTCACTTTCTGAACTATTCCTAAACTATATATGCTTACAAAGCAGAAAAGTCTTACACTTCGTTAAATGCTATCATTAAAGTACCATATCTCCATACACTTTTAAAAGGTATTCTTACCATAGCCTACCTACAAATTTCTACAAGTTGCTAATGCACTTCACCTGTAAAGTCTCCTACTTACTGAAAGGTTTTGTACTCACTGTCTGAATCCATTCTACCTCTAGAAAAGTCAAATAGTAGGAAAAAACGGGCATACTTCCTTTGCTTTTTGCTTTAGAACATTTAAACTTCCCTTTCTCCTTACAACTTTTCTGTGCAACTAGAGATTGAACTCTATTTAGAATATAAAATAACTTTCCCTCCTCCTAAAATAGTGCATTTCTCCTGCAGTTCCACTAAAACTCTACCTATAAGAATTAAACTCATCACAATGGCATGAGCACTCAGGGCATTATGTACAGCACTTTCTCTCTGCATCTCACCCAGTGTGTTTTCTGGGTCATCAAGGCTTGAAACTAAATGGAGGATCAGTAGCAGGTGTACTCACAGCAACTCTCTCTCATACACACATACTCTCCTCACTTTCTTCAGATACTTTCTCCTTTTTCTTACCCATACCTTGTCAGACCTGTGAGAAGTTTCCAGAAGAAAACACTTGCACTCCTAAACGCTGGCAAGAACCTCTTGGCTCTGAAGCATGAGATGAAATTGCAAGCACATTTCAGACTCTGCTTACCCCAAACACACTCACTGTGGATAAGCTGGACAGTATGGAGCTAGCTGAGCACTGCTTTCCCCATTAGGAACCCCTAGAACATTACGAAGGGGAGTTATGAGCCTCATCCCCACAGCAGACCAAAGTACTCATATATGCTCATTGTAGCACATCTAGAAGCATCAGCTCAAAAAACTCCATAGATGAGAAGCACCTCTATATTCCATCTTACAACACAGGCTAACATTAAGAAAATTGACCTTTGCTGCTGGTCAGAGATTTAGCATTTGCTTTCATATATCATTAAAACAACATTTCAAAGGAATAAAAATGACATAAAATTTTAATCCACATTTCCAAAACTTATTTCAGAACCTCAGGATTTTTCAGCGAACTTAGGCTTCATCTTCAGAAAGAGATTGCATTTAAACACAAGAAATGGAATTGTGGAATGTGCCCCTAATGTAAGTTTGAAAATTTAACTTCCTCCATCTAAACAAATGCAAATAACTTGCACCAGGTCAACATTCTTTAAGTGTACGGTTTTAGAATGACTTCAATCAGAAATGGCACATAAACTTTAAAAATACACATATCCTCACCTCTTTTCTCTTTTCCATGTGACCCAGGCTCTCAAGCCATGCTTATCCTGGTAATAAAGAAATGCTAAAACAGAGAATTAGCACCCTTAATTTCTGGATATTAATCAATTCTAACATCAATTTATTGTTTTGTATAAAGGAGAAGTGATCCATTGCATATACCTGTCTTATTGCTAATATGTATCATACCTATACTTTCCAGGTACTGACGTTTCTAGAGTAGCAGAAAAGTCTTACTCAGAGGCCAATCTTTTAGACACTTTATTTACAACCATAAGTCTTTTCTAATGCTATTCCATCGTTCTGATTTTGCCTTCTCTTACTTAAATAAGTGACAATAGATATTTTTAAAAGCTAACAAACAGAAAGCACCCCACAATATCAAAAGATTCCACCACATACTCTTCTCCCCTGGAGAAGAAGATGACAGGGTAAACATTACATGACAGAGTATTATTGTATCATTTAATGTTCTGGTAGAAGGTACTTTGACAAGCTGAGAGGTGTTGTACAAGCATCTACACATAACAAAATAGTCTGGCTTAGCTTATTGCTTCAAGAGTAGTCATTAAGCAGTATTGCTAAGGAATTCATCTTTAGAGAACAGGTAGTTGAATGCAAGACTTTCTGCTGTTGGAAAGTTAACCATGAGCCTTCAAAATCAAAAAATAAAATAAAACTCAAGAAATTATATTAACAAAAACTTAGGGACTATCTCTCTTCCCTTCAGAACTTATGGTCTTATACATATATTGTGACTCTAGGGTAACTAACAAGGCTTTCGTTAGGCATTCTGGCAGATAGCTCAGGTGAAAGTGTCACAGAAGTTTTGCTTAATTGGGTTAGGAGCTCAAAGTTTGGTTAAATTACAGTCCTAAAGGTGTTAAGAAGCTGTTGTGGGTAGCACTGATACTATATATACTACAGGGTTCAGACATCAAAAGGAAGAGATTTCCAGGGCTGCAGCAGCTCCTGCTTTTCTCAGTCACTGTGGCTACCAGAGTAAATCTTTACTTATCCTGGGATATGTTCATGTATCTACCTGCCACTTAATTTGATTCAATCTATTCTGGGTAATGCAAAACTCTGAAAAGCAGTCCAGACTGTAAGGTCTGACACACAGCATTTGGCTTGGAAAGAGTTCAGTTTGGTAGGACTGATCTTGCCTATGACATTAAAAAAAATACATGCCTAGTCTAAGTCAGCTGTCTGTGATCAGTAATAAACGTACTACCTCCCAGGCATTTAGGTAGCCTTATGTAGTGTCTTGAACAGAAGAGACAAGCGCCTGGAAATACTTTTCAAAGGAAAACTGACTTTTGAAACACTAGAGTTTGGTGACATAAGTGACATTTAGAGTTACATTTTGAAACTATGTAGGAAACATCTGAGTGGATTGTGTTAACCTAAAGTGATTTTTTTTTTCCCTTGGGCTCAAATTAAGTCAACTAAAGATTTAGTCTCCCTACTTACACCATCTGCTGCAGGTCACAGACATACAGGTACAGTAGGAACAGCAAAGTGGGTTATATCTGCACTTTAGCTGCCACACTTTATGATCCTGACTCTGCAAAGGATGGGTAGCAGCTAAAACAATTTACTAGTGGTCTAAGGTAAGGGGCCAGACAGTGGCTGTGAGTGGATTGCTTATGGATATCCTGATATGCTTCTGTTACATGGACAAGAGCTTCTGGAGCAGAAGTGGGTCAGAGCTGGAGGCAGGAATGAACACTTGCAGCAGCAAGGTCCCTCCTGAAGCCTCACATTAACTTTCTCAATGCCAGCCATGGGTACTGAAGCAAGAGACATGCTCACTGTGCCTTGGAAACCAAAATCCCTGGAGCAGATGGCTAGTTTAACACCTGCCTCCTCCAATCTCTCTGGCCAGACTGCCAACAGAGTTGCCACTTTGCATCACTCACCGCATTGTCGTCTATAACTATACGCACACTCCACGGGAGCTGACTGAGACCCCTCCTGCTATTTTTTCAGATGCTGTTTTATTGCTTTAGGGACACAGTGATACTACCCAGACCATATTTAACTAGAGGTTAATCTTTCTGTCTCTAAACTGGAGGTCTAGAAGTATCTTCTAAGCAAGTTAGCTCTGCAGAGATGAATGGCTCGTTGCCTGTGACTGAACTGCTCAATTCCCTGGTTGTTCTGCTGCTTTCTTGCACGACAGCCAAGCCACAAAAGACCAGTTATATGTATGAGGTTAAATAGTTTACAGATTGTTACTGTAAAGCTGTGATGCATGCATCACAATTACTTAGATTCTTAAGGAGTATCTTTTAGCTACAAGGCTAAATTTAGTGTTTATGGAAGTTAAAATCAGACACAGAGTCCACTGGCTTCTCAACTCAAATCTGGCAACAACAATTTGCACTGCAGTCCTCTTCTCTGAAGATGTGAGCGCTTGCCATGTTACTGAAGCAGCACTGTCTTTACTGCAAAGAGTAAAATCAGATCTTTAAATCCATTTATTCTTTAGATCTAAGCAGCTGCATTAACAACAGATGCTAATGAGAGCAATAATCGGAATTCCTCATTATGCATGTCACATACAGGCAGTGAGAGCAAGGGAAGTAAAGTCTTTCAAGCAGCAGAAGCATGACCTAGAGCGAGAAATAGTATGCATGGTGATAGAAGTACAAACAGTAGCAACAGCAGAGACCTGGCAGGCAGATTCCGATCTGCATACCCAGTATCTCTAATTCATCCACAGCCGCCATCATCTCTGGTGTCCTCAACCTTGGTAGAGTGCTAAGAATACATTAGTATTCCCTTGCATGAAGGGAGCCACTTCTAAGCTTGGCAGACTTTCTTATGCTTTTCCTGCTAATGTGAGCAATTTCTATTTCCAACATTTATACATTTACTACAAATATATAATTTTGCAAATGGCCAACAAAACACAAAAGCAAAGCCAGAAGCTCTGAGACTGCATTGAGATAAAGAATTAGTTTTCCTCAGAGAGCTCTGAGAGCTCAGCAGAGGTGCAACCTTGAGACTGGAAGAAGAAAGAACTCAAGAATTTGCCATTCTGCTGCTGGCAGAATGGGTTGCATTAAATAAACAAGCATGACAGCTTGTGGAAGATTAAGAAATTGAAAACAATCCAGAAATTATACTTGCTCCAACAACTGATACAAACTTCATACATATTTGTAATTCAACACATACATTCTTTTCTATTTCATTTTTAAAATATGCTTGGAAAAGGATCTGTTCAGAACAAAAAACATAATTTTAAACGCTGTACTGTTTGTTTTATACAGGAGAGGGGAAAAAAAAGAAAAAGAGGGATGTTAATGGAAAACAGAAATTATTATACTCGGATGATTCTACTGGACTAATATGTAACACCAAAAGCACACAGGGATTGCACTGTGAAACACCACATGTGCATAGCATATGACTTGCTAATGAAACAACTAAAATAATCTCTTTCTC